>DVQH01001183.1:0-14172 GCA_018231625.1 Papilio phestus | reverse complement strand
AGAGAGAGAGAGAGAGAGAGAGAGAGAGAGAGAGAGAGAGAGAGAGAAAAGAAATATGACTTGTAATTGAGAGAAGATAGATTTTTCTATTTGAAAAAAACTCATAATAAAAAGGTAAAAAAGTTCGAATGTAATGAAGCACCGGTTTGCTAAGAGAGAGAGAGAGAGAGAGAGAGTCACCATAAAGTTCAAAGTTTCTTTTTATATTTCTCTCTCTCTCTCTCTCGTTCTGATTCTGGTTGAATCATCAGAATAAACTCACTTGTTCAAACCCGGAAGGGTGATCGTGAATATTCTTGCGCACTCTCTTTTACTTCTCCATCTCTCTCTCTCTCTCTCTCTCTCTCTCTCTCTCTCTTGGGTTGTTTAGATTAGAATTACGTAATACTACTAGCTAGCTAGTGTGATAGCCTCAAATGCACCAGTGTCAATCTCAGTGAGTCTATTTTGAGCTTTTCAGTGACACCATGAGAAAGAGAGAGAGAGAGAGAGAGAGAGAGTGGAGAAGGAGAGATGTTATAAATGAAGAAAGAGTAGTGATGACATAAGAGAAAGAGCCAGAAAAAGAAAATTAGAATCACAAGTTTGTGTGAATTTGGAAAAGTAGAAATTCTATGAATTCGAGAGATTCTATTTTGAGAAGTATATAAGTTTGAAGATCAAACATTAAAAAGTGTATTCGAAGTGAAAGAACGAGTGAGAAAAAGAGAGAATAAAATTTTAATCAATTTTCAATAAGTTGTTTTAATTCTCTATTTTATTTTAAAATTATAATCAAATTTTTATTTTGCTTTTTCTCTATCACACTTGAATTGCCATTTGGATGTTAATCTCACTCTTTTTAAATATATTTTATTCTCTCACTCTCATTCATTTGCGGAAGTATAGTGTGTTTGCACTGAAAATTCAATTCTTGTATTTATTCTCTGAAAGCTTAGCCTAAGCCCTTCGAGTACCTACTTTTTTAGCTTTTTTCAATTTTTTATTATTTAGTAGTTGTAAATTGGAATTTTGTCTAGTGTATTTCGTGAATTTGGCGATGAAATTTGATCTAAAGTTTATTTTTTCTCTCTCTCTCTCTTATCAATCCATGTATGTGAGTGACTCATTAAATATGTTGGACTACCTACGTTGATCGTATACGATCGCGGTCAACCGGGCAACGTAAAGCCAAATAACGCTATGCCCACGCAACTATTATGCAAGAGGGATTTGCGAAAGGGAGAGAAAGAGAGAGAGAATGATAAGAAGAGATATGTAGAGAAAAACATGCACATGTATTTATGTGCAATAACGCCGATTTATATATTAATAGTGTAACTTGCATACAATGCAAGTATATATTTGTGGTTGACTATGATAATCATAATAATCATTATATTTTATATATATTATATACATTATAATGTGAAAGTGCATAATGCCTGATTACAATTTAGATATAACTATACATATTTATATTTAAAAAATTAAAATATGCAGAGCATTTTATCTAAACATGTAGTTGACTTTTTATTGATGTTACAAATTTTAATTGACGCAAAAAATGTATTATGAACCATATTATTCAATTTTATAAGAATAACTTGCGTTTCTAATATTTCTTGTGCATAAGATTATTTTCTAGATATTTCTTGAATTTATAATCAACAAGACATCGATTTGAATACTATTTAACTTAGAGTACAGTAATAATAAATGGCATTTGTCACAATTTAAAATCTCAGAGGAATAAACCACTGATTTGATAACTATAACTTTCTATGATTGACTTATCAAAAAAATAGACATAAATTGTTTTTTGACAATTACTTTATATATTGTATTTTTGGAATCGATATTGATTTTATCTTTCTACTGTATTTGCCTTAAAACGAGTCACAAGGTTCAATTAAACAAACGGAAGTAAAGTATTCTATTTAACAAAAACCGAATCAGGGTATATTCGAATCGGTTAAGAATTTGAATCCTAACACCGAAAGTTACGAGTTTTATTGCGCATGCGTGAAAAGTGTAGGAAAAAAACGAAAAATGTCAGAACATAGCATACTTTTCGTTAATATATAGAATTTTATTATAAATTTAAAAACAAAAGTTCATTTTCTATATTTACATGGAAAACGGTGAAGTGAGAGATAAAGAGAGAGAGAGAGAGAGTAATCTTATCTTTGGCTTCTCTTCTTTGCGTTTCGTTGGTTGAACACCATCCTCTTGCGCATCTGTTTACGATTCTTCCTCATGAACTTCTGTCTCTCTTTTTGTTTTTTGGTAAATTTTTGTTCCGTTTTAAGATTCTTAGTGGCGGACTTTTTGCGCAAACTCAAGGCTCGCATCATCAGAATCGACCTCTCCTTTCCGTTGTTCTTGGTCTTCTCCACCAACTCCTTGGTGTAGAAAAGATCCTCCTCAAAACGTGCATCGTTTTCGGTGAAAAAGAACCCGGCAAACGGTTTCAACTGCGGTATTGGCCTGGTGTCCTTCGGAATCGTGATCTTCACCTTTTCATCTCTATCCTCACTTTGTTGTGCCTCATCTTGACCCTCATCGTCTTCTTCACCCTCCGACTCGCTGCTATCGTACTTGAAAGGATTTCGCGTACGGTACTTATGATCGGTGATCGGCTCGTAAGTGGCCTCCTCGTTGCGTCGATCCACCTCGTTCTTGGCCTCATCCATCTCGCCTGCTGGTTCCAGGCCCAAGAAGGAACCAAGGCTAAAGTCCTCGGTGTTGGCCATCGTATTCTTGAGATCCTCCTGTACCTCATAGTAACTCTCACCAACATCAACCTTCTTCTTCTCTTTCTTCTCCTCAACATCGAAACGGACTTTCTTACTCTTCTCAATCTTGCGATCGATCTCATCCAAATCAAGGTTGACCACTTTTCGCTTTGTCGCACTCTTCGGCTCCAACTCGTACACTTTGCATTCCTCCTTGCTCGGGTCGAAACGAGGCGTTAAGAGGGATGATCGCACTGCAAATCCTTTTTTCGACGCTTCCATGGGTGGCTCGGGTTTTGTGATTTTCTTGCCGAGAACCTTCTCTAGAATTTCCAAATTTTTCGCTTTTTCATTTTCCACTTCGGATTTTGGCTCTAGGTTAGAAAAAAAACAATAATAAAACCAGAAAGTATAAAAGCACTTTAAAGTACCATTATCATCATCATCATCATCAGGATCGTCGTCGATAAAGCGTTCATCGATCTTGAAACGAGGGTCATAGGCATACTTGGACTTAAGCTCGATTAGCTTTGACGTCTTGCGTTCGGAGAATCGGTGTTCTGCCTTAAACGGCTCCAACTGCTCAACCACATCATCACCCTCCTCTTCATCATCTCCAAAGAGATTCAGTTTATTCTTTTCCATGTGAGAAGTGTGAAAAAATAATTAATCAACAACTTACAACAAGATAATATGTGCCCATGCAGTCACACACGCCACCAACAAACATAAACACGTGTTTGGGACTATTCACAGAGTACGTTCACGCAACATAATTTTAACCCGGCAATTAAATTAAATTTTATTATTACATACGTATATTATAAATTTTATTTTTTAATATAATAACATAACAATTTATATTTATAATAACTGAAATGTGATAAATTAAAATAACAAGCAAATTTATGATTTTACAAAATACACACATATGGAGTAAAATAATAACAATGATGTGTATGTAAAATAATTTTTGTTACAAAAAATATCATTGTAAAAATATATAAATGTTCGTATGGAAGGTGAAATAAATATAACAGTTGTTCAGGACAACTTTGGTAGCTAGCACAGACATGCATCTAGAGTTACTGTATTTAGTATGTAGTTATGCAACGAAGGGTTTGGTGAAGTATCACATGAAATGATTGAATAGATGAGGCAGTGAAGTGTGTTGGCTTAGTGATCACCAAAAAGGACACCACCCGATGTAACACTGACAGAGGTTCTCATGCAAGGTTGCTTGACGAACAAGAAGGTCTACCTGGTGGTGAATGGGTTGGGTCATGTCCTGGATGAAGTCATGTCCGGTGAGTTTGTCGCGTACACGACCAATCACGGCCACTGCCTTCTGGTTGAGGCCTTCGTTGTAGGCGTAGAGGTCCGCGTGGCGTGAGTCGCGCTTCACCGAGGCTCGGTTAGTGGGAGGTCGACTAGGGCCCGGAAGTGGTTGCCGTTTGGGCATGAAGGTTATCTCACCACCACCGCGCATATCAGGATCTTCCTGTTCTTCTGCAACCAACTCAGTTTCTTGCGTATCCACCGGAAGAAGGCGATCCATTTGACGTGGTTTTGGTTGTGCTGTAATATTACATAGGGCCAATTTAAAGTCAAGTCTACTTCTATCTATCTATCTACTCTATATTAATGCCTGATAGACTTTGGTCGTCGTTTTCAGTCAAATTTGTCGTTTCACATTTTTGCACTGTAAAAGTTACGCTACTTTTACTGTGCTTAACCAACTCGAATCTAATTTTCGTTGTTGTGATTCGAATTCATTACCGATTCGAATCTAACTTTCTGTTTTATAAATTATAATTCTAATTCAATTCGAATTTTTGGCATAACTTTTCGAATTCTCATTTAATTTGATTGGGAATTCAATTTTTTTATTTTCACTCAATTAGATTCGATTTTTTTGCATAACCCTTCAAATTATGATAACTCCAGTTTGACCTCTGCGGCTTTGCTGCCGTTTTTTTTTACAAGAGACAGACGACGCTTTAGCGCCGGCCCTTTTGTAAAAAGTCTTTTTTATTCAAACCTCACTCGTCTATATCAACACAAAACAAAAAAACTTTATGTCGCATTTATAAAAATACGTCATCTACTACCTGATTCATATTAGAGCTAAAATGAGTCACTGATGACGAATGTAGACGTGTCCTATCAAGTCAGGTTTGTGTGAACTTACCATCAACGAGACGCCAGTTAAGAAGTGGGTCGTAGACGAAAGCTTCGAGCAAGGCCATCACCGACTCCTTGTTCTTGCGGAGGACAAACATCACACCTTGGCACACAATGCGAAACGTTCCCTCAAGACCAGTCACCTCCATTGCTTTGATGAGCATACGAGTCAACCTGCCAGATGAACACCACAGTGTAAGCTTTATAAGAGTAATCAATTGATGTTACCTGAAAGGAATCTTCTCAGGATACTTTTCGCGGGTCATAGCCACTTCGAAACAATCCCCAAAGTCGATGTGAAGAATCTTTCCTGAAATGCGGTCTAGCATCAAGTTGGAAGGATGACGGTCGCCGAGGCCTAGAATGTAGCCCACCATAGACATCACCGCGAGACTGCGGGTGTAGTTGGTACGCCTGTCAAACCACACTTCGGAAGAGGGACTCTTGAGCCAGAGAATCTTGGAAAGATCGTCACCGGGAGTGTGTGAAAGAGCATGCTCAAACACCTCCACCTTGTGAGGTAGCGGCAGCCGGTCAAAGTCAGGTGCCATACGCAGCATCAGTCGGTGTTCCATGTTAAGTAAAATCTTTCGTTTCTCACGATAGTCACGAATCAACGAATGCAAAGTGTCACAACACGGCACCCATCCAATGAGACCCGAATTAGGTGCGAGTGGAATAACCGCATACCGTTGAATAGCTACAGTCAAACATATTGTCAATATACAACAAAATACTTAAAATATCTTTCTTACCTAGGTTTTGTCGCGAAGTCGAAGTCTCCATGTTAAGCAGTGTATTGACTAGACCAAAGAGTTGCATGACACGCTCGTCTTGTCGCAAGTCCTCATGACCTTTGAGCAAGAACATGTAGTTGTGACCGTTGGAGCCTTTGATGGTGAGCTTTCGCGGACGCTGCTTGCTGGTGATGATGTTCAGCTGTGGCTCCACCTTGGCAATGCAGATCACCTCTCGTTGGGGATAGTATGCGCCAGGCACCGCAAGCTCAAGATCGGTGCACTGGGTGAGCTTTGGTGAAACGTACTCCAACTCGAGTGAAGTGAGTTGCGGTAACTGACGCGATATACGCCGAAATACGTTATAGTAGATTTCCCATGCTTGGTTCAGATTTTTACTATCGTGAGTTTCTTTGTAGCGACTGCAAAAAAGCATTACTATAGTAGAACTCACAAAAAAAGATAGTGTAGAATCTTACTTGCAGTAGCTGTAAGCCTTTTCTAGATCATTGCCGTAATTTTGACAAAAGGTAAGCTCCTTGAGCGTGTTTGGGGGTCGTTTGATCATCTGGTGGAGCGGTTCAAGCGTATCAAACATGCCATCGATATTTTTGTCGCCAAAGTAGAGTCGAGACGCTTCCTCCAGACCTTCATGCCACAACTCGTGCCAGAGAATGGCGATGCGAATCAGTTCCTCGCTAACTAAGATAGCCTGCTTCACCAGGTTTGGCGAGTGAACTCGCATCAACTGTAGGATTTGGTTAGCAGCATGACTGCGCGAGGTGTTGAGCGACTTGGTAGCCACCATCAGAGGGTAAGTCAACGCTTGTGGGTGATACTTGCCAATATCGGTGAGGAGATTGTGAACCAACTTGGACACCGACTCGCACGGCATGTCGATTCGAGCAATCAACTGTGGTATCACCTGTTATTCAATACAACAAAAAACAACCAATCAGACCATTGCGACTACAAGCAAAAGGAAACTTACCTGAAGCCAAGTTTCAATCTTGACACTTCGGATACCTTGCTCGACTGCAATGCGCACCTGATCGTCGTGACCATCCTCGAACCAGACAGTCAAGATGCGCAGTGTGTCTTGCAAACTCGAGCCACTTTTGGAAAGGTAGACCGACTTGAAAAAGCCTTTGACGGCATTAATCGCATACTGGCGCGGCTCTAACTTGCGATTGTTTGGAAACATGTCCAGTGGAGCGTCCAGACTTTTGCGTAGTTCCGGCTGCCTCTCTTTGCACTGCTTGAGTGCTCGAAAGTTCATGAAAGCCCACATATGCCACGCCTTGTACCAATCTTTATCTCGCTCGGTTGCTTGTTGGTACGTCTTGAGAATACTAGGAATGGAGCGATCAGAAAATCCAACCAGAATCTCTTGCCAAGTAGCCTGTCTGAGATAAGACCGTGCCAAAACCTTGCCGAGTTTATCTTGAGACAAATTCGCATCTTGCGATATTTGTGCGTAAAAAAGATTAGGGTCATCTCCATCAGAGTCCACAGGGAGATTGTAAAATTGACTGAACGGTGGGTTTGGCATTAACCCGCCACTCTCTAAACTTTCCTCGAGTTTGGTAGTAAAATTGGCAAGTTCCACATAAGCTCGCTTGAATTGACACAAAAACCACAAATGATCAATACACTTCTGAGCCACTTCAGGAAAATCCAACGGAACTTCTTTTTCTCCACGAACTGTAATTGGTAAAAAAATAGTTAGTGGTTATGCAATAGTTGTTATTTAAAAAATCAACTTACTGATCTCATGTGGGTGAACTCCCAAGAGATTGACAATAGTGCGAATGGAAAGATCAGCACGGTTGTACATTTCGCATATCTTGGAAAACTTGAGCCACGAGCGCATGTCTTGGCGTGGGTCAAGCACCAGTGAGCGCACTTGCAGTATCTTTTGCCAGTCCTCCACCTGGTTTTGGCAACCAAGCACTCGGTTCCACCACTTTTGCTTAATCATTTCGCGCCTCTCGGGCACAAGCTTGTACTGAATCACCTCCTCAAGCTCAGACATCATCTGCACCTGCACCATAGCTGGATAGGCTCGACTGTAGCTCTCAGCGGCCATCGTGGTGAGATCAGTATCAATTAACTGACGTGCCCTGTCGATGAAGAATTGAGCTGAGTCATAGTCTTTTTCGTGAATCTTGATGACCGCGTCATAGAAAGCCGAGTCTGCGTTATCCATTGGAATATGTTTGGAATACATCTTCATGTCATCCCAGTGGCCAAGTCCCCAGGCAGCACTGGTCACCATACGAGCCATCTTTTGCTTGAACTGTTCGTTCGAATCGACCCATGTCTCCTGTGCTAACTGGTAAAGTCGCTGCCAGTCGGACATCACTTCGAGACAACGCATCTGACCCAGCACTGACTCGTAGTCTTTCTGGTTATTCTCGTACCTCGTTCTGTAGAACTTGTAGGCGGCCTCATAGTTATGTAACTTCTCGTACCACTTCTCTTTCACCTCGGAGGATTGTTTTAAGTTTTTCAGTGCATAGTGCAGTGCGCCATATGCACTTTGTGGCTGTTGAAGCTTGTTGTTGATAGCGATGAGAGCACCCAACACCTCAGAACCTTGGTTCTCAAGAAACTCAATCTCTTTGTAGTGCAGTGCTTTTGCATAAGCCCGACACTTCAAGGCACGTTCCGCCAACAGTTTGGCATCAAACATAGTTTTGCCGGTTTTTTCGATGTGCTCCAAAAACTCGGCCAAGTTAAGAATGGCACCAGTCACCTCAGGTATTTCCTGTTCTCGAAGTGTGTCCTCTAACTTTCCAACAAGAAGCTGAATATAAACAAATAAGTGATTAATTCACAAGATAAAACACCGATACCTACCCTCCTTTCAGGATCAAGCATTAACTCCCAGCAGCTGAGAAAAGCGGAATTGAAGAGTTCACGAGCGACACTGTTGCATGCTTGTGCAATGGGATAGCAGGCACGAATCGCAATCGAAGGTGATTGGTTAATGAGATCGATGTTGAACGCGAAGAGCCACTCAAGCCAGTCCTCCTTGGAGATGCGTCGTGAGCACTTCTCCCACGCTCCAGAAACTTGATCCGCTTGCATATTTTTGCGTGCCGCATCTGACGCCGGAATCTGGGTTTGTGCCATTTGTAGTTGTGTCACTCGACGCTGACGGCGTAAAGCTAGCAAGGCATCGTAGTTGGTCACCAACGGACCAAGTTTCCTATCCGAATTCAAACTTGAATACAACGTCTTGTTGTCGTCTGGATCGAGATTGTCAAAAATAGCCTTCATGGTGCGCAAATAGTTAACGTGGCTCTCAAGAGGAAACTTGGACCGATTCTTCTTGAGCACTGGATCAACCTTGTCCTTGTAGATGAGATAACCATGCTCGAGTTGAGCAATTAAACTTGATAACGTGTCTAGTGCAGCGCCAATCAATCGCTAGAGAAGAAACGACAACACAAAATAAATCATTAATAAATGTATAACTAATTTAATCAACTCACCTGATCCCTGGTACAGTCGGTGTGTTGGTTGGCAATGTGAAATACTTGAATGATGCCACGAATAATGCGAGCGGAAAAATCGAGCAAGTTGAGATCATCACAAAAAATCTCAATTGTCTTAAGTGCTTGAATCTTGATTTCAATTTCACGTCGAATCTCATTGGGACTGTTGCTCACAATCTCATTCTCAAACAAACGTACAATCGGAGGAACCAACAAATGAACATAATCCTCAAGGTTTGTGCCAAAGTTTTGCAAAGCACCTGCAAAGAAGTGGTAAGTACAAGAGCATTTGTGAAATCAATGCAAAAGCCTACCGAGAAGACGATAGGTGACTTCTTTGCGAGAGCTTGAATCATGATTGAAGACACGAAGAATGTGTGGAATGAGATGTGGGACAAACTTTCGAAACTCGCCACCGAGAGCCAAGGCAATCTGATCAATCACGCCAAAAAGTGTCAGCTGCATGTTCGCGTTTTCCATGGTCCATAGTTCACGCAAAACTTTGAAGATATCATCGAGATAATTGCGCACATGCTTCTGAACCACGGAAATGATTTGACCAAGCTGTTGCAGAAGAAACTCTTTGATGAGCGGCTCGCCAGTTCGAATGATGTTGATAAAAGGTGGGAGAATTTGCGGTAAGTAGGCCACCGAGCGTAGACCGAGCACTTTGAAGATGAACACCACAGACTGTACGGCAATGGTGTGATGCGTGCTTGCGTTCGGGTCGCCCATCGTGGCCACCAGTGTCGAGATGGCTTGCTGAGATAGATAGTCTTCGAACGTCGAGCCAGTTATGTTGGATAGAATATCGTGCGAGTTGCACTCCTGTTCTAGTGTAGGATCGTAACTCACCAACGACTCGCCCGAGATGTCAATGTAGCCGAGATGAATCTTATGTTGGTACGGGTCCATAGCCCCGAGAAGACCTAGCACTCGAATAGCTTCTCTTCGGACCAATTCGCTTGACTTGGTCGATTCAGTTCTCAAAATTGAGAAAATCACATCCAAGAGATTTGGAAACTTCTTGTAGGGTTCGATGACATGGCCACAGTTCTCGATGAGTCGACCCATGGTCCAAAGAGCAATCTCACGCTTCTGCAGTGAGCTTGTATCTTGCACTGCGTCTAACACAATCGGGAACAATTCCCAAAACCAAGCACGCATCTCGAGTCCACTCACCACTGCTTGCTCACCAATGGCACTCATTACAGCGGTTGACACTGCCGGTGTCGGGTCATTGAGTCTTGGTAGGAACACTTTGAGGATAGTCTCGGTGAATGGTCGAATAAGTCGTGGTGTGGCAGCAAGAAGGTGACCCAACATGCGTGCACTTTGCTCCATGTTCTTGGGCAGTCCCGACGCTTCCAGTTCATTCAGAAGACTTAAAAGCTCGGTTCGCAAATAAGGCATCACATAAGCTGGGTTAAGACTGCACAACCGTCCAAGAATGCAGATACTTAATTCGCGAATCTCAAAAACTTCATCATTGATGCTCACTTTCAGTAGGTCAAGATTTTCGGCTTGAGCGAGAAAATAGTCGAAATCGTCGTCTAACCGTGACAGTACCGAGTAGCGCACATACTTGTCTAAGTCGGTGACACCAACCTGGAGAAGGGAACACACCACGCGCCGAGCAATCTTCGAATAGGTCTGGTTGAGGAATGGCTTGAGCAACTGACAACAGGTGTGCACCGCCTCCAGTCGAATCTCTCTGCTCTCGTGGCGGAGATAGTGTTCGGCACACACGCTCACAAAGTACAACATTTGGTGTGAAGCAAATTCAAAGCGACCCAGAACCTTGAGAGCCAACTTGAGCGTATCGATGTCATACTGTTTTGAGGCGATTTCTGAGGCCGTCAAACCAGAGTTTAAGCCTTTCGATAAACTCAAAGTCTTTTCACGTTCATGTACTTCATAAGGCTTGACGATGTGACGTAGCAAGGATATTAAGCGTTCGTGAATTTTTTCCTTGAGCTCCGGAATGTATTTACAAATGTCATGCAACGAGTTAGCTAGTGGTTCACTCAAACCAAGAGCAAACATCGAGTCTAGCATATTTTGAATATCAATGCGAAGCTTGGAGCCTACTGCTTGAGCTAGGAAAGCAAGGCACGTGTAGACTGCGGGATCAGGTCGCTGAGTGGTGGAGATGCGATGTCGACCTCTCCCACCAAACGTGGAATGCGGATCACGAGTTGGAAACGTCTCACGAATGTGTCCCACCACCACTGGCAATTGCTCCTCCAGTCGGTTCTGCTTCACGTCTTTGATGGCCAAGGCAAACAGACCTAAAACAAACAGATGTGCCATTTAATACTACTCTCTAGTACCATTTTCAATACGTACCAAGCGAAATAAAAGCCAGAGACTTTAGGGAAGGATTCTTTATACAGTTCAATAAATACTGGATAGATTCCTTCACAAAGGAGTCGAGCTGGGCAATCAAGTCAGGCTTGAATGAGGTAAGATTAGGTAAGACCAGTAAAAGCACTTGATTAATCTGGATCGAGTTTTTCATGCGTAACAGCGAGATAATGTGCTCACAGATGGCTTGGAAGTTGTCTTCGATCAACTTGTGACACTGTGAACTCAACGCACGTGGCTTGCGACCTCCTTGGAAGAGGGTGAGAATGGGAGCGAGGCCCATCTCCTTGTGGTAGCTCACCACCGACTGCAGATCGCGCACACCGTACAGAGGCATGTTCGCCGACTCAAGTCCCGTGTGATTGCGCAACAGTTTGGTCAGATTTGAACCTGAGCGAAGCGATCTTGAAGAGGCCGTGGAACTTCCAGCAGTAGGCGAGACTAGATCATTCAATGACTGCTCATCGGGACAGTCGAAAAACGAGGCTGGGTAGTCGACGTTGCACAGCAGAAAGTTGGATAAATAGTTCATGTCGTTAAAGTCGGTGAGGTTAACGTAGAGAAAATCAAGTTTACGACTAATCGAGTCACGCAAAATAAACGAAGAGTCGTGTGAGCATCGAAAGAGTTCGTTGAGAATGAGCAACGAGGCATGTATCTTGTCATCATGATCCTTGCTCTGCTGGTGTCGGAAACCTTCCACCACCTCGTTGTAGCAGATGTCAAAGCACTCGGAGATCTGTTGGTCGATGGCGGAAGGCATCTTGACACTCTTGTTAGGCGTGGTAGAGGAAGACACCGAGGCCAATCGCTCACGTTCGACCACAACTTGCAAGATGGACCGAAGTGCCGAAGTGGCAGCCTCGCGCATCTTCTGCTCATTCAACGCCTTGAAGATGTTCTCGAAAATGAGCATCACCCGTGTGCCACCATCCTTGTCTTTGGCCACCAGATGACTGAAGAAGTAGGACGGAATCACATTGGCCAACTCGCGCATATTGAGAATCGCCGAGTGACGCCGCTGCAAATCGTTCCGTTCATCCTTGTGCATCATCTCCAGTGCTCGGTCAATCTCAAACTCGACAAAACTGTGCTGTGAGGAACCCGAGTTGAGGGCAATCTTGCCGATGGCACATGCAATCAGATCCAACAACTCGTGGTCTTGCAAGTTGAGATTCACCTTGCGCAGGTGATTGGCAAACGGTGGACAAATGGTGGGCTTGTTCTTCTCCGCGCCTGGTGCATCAAGCAGAATACACATGAGCATCACACCAGCCTTCACATCGATCGGATTGTTCGACGACGATTCCTTGTTGAGCAGATTGAAGATCCTGGAGAGAGCCGAATCGTAGAAATGTTTGCGCTGCTCATCAGTCATCTCCGGCATGCCTTGGTTGAGATGATGCTGCAAGATGCAGATCGCCTTCTTCTTGCGAGCCTCATCCGCCCCTCGGGCCAAGACCTCGTCCAAGAAGGACGGAATCCAGTCCTTCACACCACTCATTTCTCCACTGTCCTTCAGCAACGCCAACAAGCTCTTTGCCATTTTGGCCGAAATCAATTAACGACCACTAAAAAAACCTAAAATAAAGAAAAAATCCCAGGGCTCATTTAGAAGGAAAACGCTCGCCCAATGTCAACTTACAAAACAAAACAAACAAAAATCAGATCAACTCATTCAGAAAAAAATCGATTTTCTAGTTTTTGCATAGATGCGTGTGATTAGATGATGATTAGAGATAAAACCATGCGGTAGTCATTCTTGGTGTGATGTATTTGTACAATGAATGGGTATGTGTGAGTGAAACATGTCACATGTGACTTAGATGAAAGAAATGACTCATATCAGATGAGTCAAAATAACATTCAGTGAATATTATTGTGAAAAAAATTTCAATACAATACACACACAAACCAATCACGACAACTGATGATAGATAGAAAGTAATAATAATAATAATGCAAACAAACACAACAGTGTGTTACTAAACACTGTCCAAGGCGGAGAAATACAGTTGCGCAGGGCAGCCAACCATGCCAGAGATGCGCACAGCAAAACATATGTGTACACATTGAATTGATGAAAGGGCTCATCATAGATGACATGTCAACTCCACATTGATTGCCCGCGAATTATTTAGAATTTCAAATTTAAATCTGGCATTTTTTGTATTCCTTAATTTAATTTGTGATACTAAATATCAATTTTTATTATAAACATTAATTTTAAAAAATTTTATACCAAACAAACGGAATTATCCCAAATCTATTACATTGTATGAAAAATATCTTTTTACTGTCTCAGACATACTACATGTAAACCATGCTGCTTTAAGATTGAAAACAAATGGGGTTCTAAGACCGCATGTTTTTGCTGATATCCCAACTGATAAGCCAAGGTTCATTTAACCAGAAAAATCCTTGACAAACCTAGCCAGAATTATGAATCATTCGGAAACTAGTCCAAACTACTACAAAAGCTAATCAAATGTTTTAGATTTTTCGATCAAATATAACATTTAATTTTTTTAAAACATGGCAAAAATGAATAGGAATGCATTGGTAAAACGCTAAATAATTTCTTGAAACCTTTTATTGAAAGTCTCTAATTTTAAATAAAATTATTTTTATCATAATTTATAAATAAAAAACTTGCAAAAATAT
>DVQH01001182.1:0-14205 GCA_018231625.1 Papilio phestus | reverse complement strand
TAAGTAGTTTTTGAGATACGTGATGAGCCGGACTAAGTGAAATTATTAGAGAGACTAGTCTCTATGAGACCGAGTCTCTCTAAAATAACTACTATAAGTAGTCAGTGAGAGAACGCGAAAAAATCACCAGTCGAGCCTGGTATTCCCGAAAATGGCGAAACATGTCTGCCCAACTTGCTCGAAAGATTTTCGAAAACCTAAGTTGAGACGGCACGTCAATGCGTGTGTTTCGTCAAAGTTAAGACAGACATGTGGAACCTGCGGGAAGGAGTGTAATGGGACACTTGGTCTTAGATTACACCAGAGGACCCACAAGCGGCCGCCACCAGTTGAAGCCGTGAGGACTAAGTGTCTCAAGTGCGAGCTAACCTTTGGCAAGATTGACTCCATGCGCCAACATGTACTCGATCGGCACGGGTTGGAAACAGAATTTGCATGTTGCTATTGCAACATGAAATTCATAACAGTCGCCTGGTTCCAAAAACATCTTATTAAGGAACACATGTATTAAACACACATGTATTAATCATGCAACAAAATGGCACTGTCCGACCGTCAAGTAGCACGTGGTCTGCATCCCTTCATATGGTCCCTAAAGCCAATGAAGACTGGCGCCCATGTGGAGACTACCGCGCATTGAACAAGATCACCATTCCAGACTGATACCCGATTCCTCACATCCACGATGCTGAATTTGATCTTACAGGATCTTCCATCTTTAGTCACATCGACTTGATTCGTGCCTATCACCAGATTCCTGTAGCACCAGAAGGCATCTTAAAGATAGCTGTCACCACTTCTTTCGGGCTATTCGAATTCATCAAATTCACTAAGAAACGCGACTTAAACTTTCCAGAAGTTTATCGATGATGAAGTCACAGCGGGGCTTGACTTTGTTCATACCTACATCGATGACCTTTTGGTGGCATCAAAAACCGAAGAGGAGCACGAACAACATCTTAGGACACTCTTCAAACGACTCGCAGAGTACAGGTTAAACATTAACCCGACAAAGTGCGTATTTGGAAAACCCGAAATCAAGTGTTTGGGTCACTTGGTGAGCAGAGGAATTCGACCACTACCAGCCAAAGTGGAGGTGATCCGGAGACTTGAACCACCAAAGACCAAGACACAACTTCGGCGATTTGTTGGCATAATTAACTTTTACCGTCGTTTCCTGCCTCAAATAGCCCAAACTCTGGTACCACTCTTCGACCTGCTCAACTAGTCCAAAGGTTAAGAAATAGAATGGTGTGATCAAGCGACAAAAGCATTCCATTTGGTCAAGGAAGAACTGGCTCAAGCCACCACGCTGGCGTATCCTCGTCACAACGCACCCTTGGCCATCATGACAGACGCTTCGAAAGTCGCCATCAGAGGAGTCCTACATCAGAGAGTCGACAACCACTGGCAACCTCTATGTTTCTTCTCGAAATCTCTCAATTCGGCTTTCCTCAACTACTCACAACCAATCGAGGCACCCAATTTGAGTCATTTCTTTTCCAAGAGCTGTGCAAACTTATTGGCAATTTTTGATTATTGATTTGGCATCTTTAAATTGTTTATAAATAAAAAATAACTGTATTTTTATAACAGAAAATGGAAAACAAAAAAGTTCAACTTCTTTCATTGCTAAGAGTGAAGCATTGACAAGCTAAACACATAACAAAAACATCCCGCTATAAATTTGGAGGGAAGATTCGTAAACAATTTTTAAATATGATTTTTAAACGTATAACTCACGACTAATTAGGCTGACTATTTTATTTTTTATCTTTATATATTGTATTTGATTATTACACGGAGAAAACTCAAATACAGTAGATTAGATTTGAGTTTCATTTTATTTTAGATTTTTCCCAAGCAATGTTCAAAGCAGAGTTGCGTTCGAGTCCAAATAAGTCCATTGGCTATTGTGGCGAACTCGAGCACATTACTGCTTCAAAGAGAAAATCTTTACTAAAAGCTTTACTAATCCTCACATGTATATGATACTTGTATTCGATTAAATTATATTAAATTAAACTCAAGTAAAATGAAAAGGCCACACCTCCCTGAAGAAGCTGCCGAGGCATAAGCAGTGGCGTAGTGCGCATGTGCGAGTGTTTTGAAAAAAGAAGCGCCCAAAGCGTGTGAGTCGGCCGGCAGAGAGCGCTATCTCTCTCCGGACTCGCTCTCCCTGCGTGGCGGTGTCTCTCCCAGCTCGCTCTCCGGTAGCGCGAGCAGAGTTGGCCTCATCGGAGCACACTCCTCTCCGCGCGCGCACCACTCGCTCTCTCGTTGCTCTCTCAACTCGGCGTCCTCCCTCTCCGCCAGTCGCTCTCCGACTGCTGCCTCGCGCTACTCTCTCTCTCCCTCTCTCTCCGACGCCAACCACTTTGGATCGCCTCGATCCCACGTCCTCACCGTCGCCCACAACTTGGTCCATCATACGTACCCGAGACCAGGACCCAAGTTTTACCGTTTTCAGGTTTTCACTGGCACATAAATTGTCTTAATTTCAACGTTTCTCTCTCCCTCTCTTTATTTTTCTAAAATAATAACAACATCTGACCAAGCGGACCGGCAAACAGTGGTTCGACCAATGTGGGTCTTTAGAAAGTAGAATGCAGAATGTTTCTTACAACCCACTGGTATCCCCTATGAGCTACGTCATTAACTCTCCTGTTGCCAACTCGGTACTAAAGAACAACGAGATGAATTTCACCGAGGAGTTGAATCGACTGCGTCAGGAGAACGAGCAACTACGGAACAAGCTACAGTCGAAGAACTACGAGATCACCAAGCTGCGCTCCCGACTCAAGGACTGCTCCACCGAGATGGACCAGTACAAACAAATCTTGGGCCAAGTTAACCAGTCTCTCGCTAACGGTCGGAGCAATCCACAATGTAAGTTTTGCGCCTTTTCCCTAATGTTCTCTTTACTTTTTTTGAACCATACTCGTTGGTGTAGCGTACATTAGTCCAACAACACAAACTCAATCCCTCTCTCCCTCCCTCCCAGCCGGAGCGGGGAGAGAGAGAGAGAGAGAAAGACCAGAGTAATGTCTGTATATGAGGACAAGGGAGAGAGAGAGAGACACGATGGACGGGAAAGCTAGAGAGCTTGCTGTACCATTTCCCACTATTTCATCTCTCTCTCTCTCTCTCTCTCTCTCTCTCACACACACACAATCTTGCTTTGGTCTTCTGAATGTGTACGTATCTCCCTGTCGTTTCTCTCTCCCACTCTCATATATGTGTATTTCTCCCTCTCATATATGTCTATCTCTCTCCCTCATATATGTGTAGTTCTCTCGCTCTCATATATGTGTATCCCTCTCACTTTGCCTCCCTCTCTTTGAAATGTGCGCGTATCTCTCTCTCCCTCCATTTCCACTCTTCTCTCGCTTTGGACCTCTCTCGCTCTCTCTCTCTCTCTCTCTCTCTCATATATGTGCATTTCTCTCTCCCTCTCATATATATGTATCTCTTTCTCCCTCTCATATATGTCTATCTCTCTCCCTCATATATGTGTATAGTTCTCTCGCTCTCATATATGTGTATCTCTCTCACTTAGCCTCCCTCTCCCTCCATTTCCCCCTCTTCTCTCGCTTTGGACCTCTCTCTCTCAAATGTATTTGAGCGTGTGTCTATGTATGACTCTCCCTCTCATACACACACAAATTTCCCCCTCTTCTCCCGCTTTGGTCCTCTCTCTCCCTCACTCACCCCGGCACAAGTAGTATTATTACTGATATACGTTTTACATAGCGTTATGTGCCGTCGGAAATAGTGTTATTATTTGATATAAGCGTTGAGTTTTGTCCTCCCTCTCTCTCTCTCGACTGGTATCAAACATTTGCCTCCAGTTTCTTTGACTCTCGCCCCCTCCCTCATCATCTTTTCTTCCTCTTCCATTATTTCTCTCTCTCTCTCTCTCTCACGCGCACGTCTTTCTCTTACTCTCCTGGTCTCTCACTCTCCAGATCTCTCTCCCGCGTTCTCTCTTACTCTACTGATTCATTTCTCTCTCTCTCTCTCTCTCTCTCTCACTCAATCTTTTTCTCTTACTCTCTCGCTCCCTCTCCTCGCTCGCTCGCTCATTCCCAATCTTTTTCCATCACGCGCGCTCTCTCTCCTTCATACATTCTCTCTCTCTCTCTCGTATACTCTCTCTCTCTCTCCCTCCACACGTTCTACTCGCTCTCTCTCTCTCTCTCTCTCTCTCTCTCTCTCTCTTTGATTCCCCCTCTCACTCTTCTCTCTCACTCACTCCCAATCTTTTTTCCTCACGCACGAGTTCTCAATCTCCCGCTCTCTCCCCCTCTCTCTCTCCCTCTCCCTCACATACTCTCCAGATCTCTCTCCCAACTCACGTCTCTCTTACTCTCCCGGTCTCTTTCTCTCTCCCAAACTCTCTCGTTCTCATTACTTTGACGTTCTCTCTCATACTCTCCTTCACTCCCGCGTTCTCTCTTACTCTCCCGAATTATCTCTCTCTCTCACTCACTCTCCTAATATTTTCCCAAGCGTTCTCTCTCTCACTTTCCCGGACTCTCTCTCTCTCTCTCTCTCTCTCTCTCTCCACACATTCTCTCGCGTTCCCTCTTACTCTCCTGATTCATCTTTCTTTTCTCATATTATATTATTATTATTACTCCCTCACAACTTCTCTCTCTCTCACTTTTCCGATCTATCTATCTTTTCTCGACCTCTCTCTTACTCTCCCGATTCATCTTTATTTCTCTCTCTCTCACTCATTACTCTCTTGGTCTCTCTCCCTCTCGCGTTTATTCTCTTTCTCTCCCAATCTATCTTGCCTTCTGCCAGGAGGACCGTTTTTGCCATTGCACCTTGTGAGTTGATTGCCGGATTTGCATAGAAAAGCTCCAACGGACCTCTAGTATGACTTAGCTTGACTTGTCTTCTAAGTTCCAATTGGAACGTTGAAACAGAGAAAGGGGACGAGTGAATAAAAAAGGCAGGTCGCCCCGGGACTTCACTTTCTTCTTCGCCAAGTTGGATTGTGAATCGAAGGAATCCTTTAGTAGCCGACCCGCGTCCCCCATCACGCAGAATCTCTCACCATCTCTCTCTCTCTCTCTTACTCACCCCATCTCTCTCTTTCTCTCCTTTCTTTGCTCTTGCCTCTGTCCCGTCACACTCGCGCACTTTCCGATCCCTCTTCTCGTATCTCTCCCTCACATTTTCGCTCTCCACATCTCTTTTCTCATATTCCCCTCTCTTTTCTGTATTTCTCTCTCTCTCTCTCAGTTTCTCTCTCTCTCTCTATCGCTCCCTTCTGTGTGCTGTTTCAGTTCTCGCTCCCTACTTACCCCAACTTGTTTTTGTCTCTCCCTCTCCCTTTTCTCTTCGTATGGGCTAGCAAAAAGTAGAGGCTCTCTCCCACTTTCTTTCTCTCTCCCTACTTCTCTCTCTCTCTCTCTCTCATCTATCCTTCTCGCGCTGTTTGGCGCTTTAGCGAAGGTTTCAATTAAAGCACGGCACAGAAGGGCAGGGAGAGAGAGCGCGCGAGGCTGCAGCCAGAGGGGGATCACTGGCAGCACCAACACTCCCAGACAGCGACAGACAGTCGAGCATCGGCTCTGACTGCCTGGCCCGATCTTTCTCTCTCTCTCTCTCTCTCTCTCCTACTCTCTCTCCCACTCTCTCGGTGTCTTTCTTGTCGCCTCGACTTGACTCCAACTCGGCTCCATGTGACCCTAGTATGGTTTGGTTAGTGCGAAGCTCGTCATGAACTCATCGCACTCTTTGATGACCCTGGGACCCTTTGAGGCGGCTAGTTCTGTACCACCGGCTCATCAACACTCGTTTTTTCCCCTTGCGATCAACCAGAACACAAGTCCTTCTGCCGCTATGGCTACACTCACTACCTTGGCCAGTGTTGCTCGTCAGAGCTCTGTCGCCAACCTCAAATTGGCCTCAGGCAACCCACCTCTAGGTCGGCTCTCTCTCTCTCTCTCTCTCTCTCTCTCTCTCTTTCTCTATTGCTCAACACATGATTTATTGATATAAAAGCACAAATAAACATAAATAAATGCAACTAACCCAAACTTTGGTATTTTCATTACAGCGATCAACTTGGCACTGGAAAACGCCACTGCTAGTTTGGCTGCTCTAAACTCGAAGAACAAGGGATACAAGAAGATAAAGAAACAGAAACCCCAAACATCTCAGTGTCAATGCTGCTGCGAAGCTGAGAAACCGTTTGTGTGTGACTGGGTTAACTGTGGAAAGCGATTCCGACAGAAGCCGCATCTGGAAGCTCATCGCAACATTCACACCGGGCGGAGGTTTATCTGCGAGTGGCCCAACTGCGGCAAGAGTTTTGTTCGCAAGTACAACCTGGCAGAGCACCAAAAACTCCACTCGACGGTCAACCCGAACATGTGCACATACCCCGACTGCGGCAAGGTGTTTAGCTCCAAGTACAGCCTGGTCCGACACCAGAACGCCCAGCACAATCTCAATCTCTAGATCATAGTCTTCATGCTATCACTTACCCTCTATCTCTTTCGCTTTTCATATTTTTTCAACATTTTTCATCTCTTGATTCTTTTTTCTTCGATTCGTTCCATTTGGTCATTTTTTATTGGCAAGAGAATCACACTGAATCATTGGCCTCTTTCTTCATGTTTTTTTCAGATGAATGTGTGATGAACCATGGGACCTCAGTGCAGCATGTCTCACCTGCACTAGCCCTCACATTGTAGCACTTATTTTTTTTCAGTAAACCATTATACTATACACACTAATATATAATATATTATAACACTACCATTATTATTCATTTTATTATATATATATATCACTATACATACATGAGGATTATTATTATAATTTTATTATTATATAATAATATATAATAAAACAAAAGTAATGCGAAGTGTAGTTGGATGTGAATGACACGTGGTGTGCTCCACTCAGCCAGTTGGGTCCCGGTCACAGTTTGTTGTCCACCTGGTGGCAATCAAGCGTACCATCCCTGTAGAGGCAAGTGGTGTGCGCATGCGTGTCAGCTGCGTGGCGGTGTTGTTGCCTCGCTTGTTGTCGGTGGCCACCAGGTCTCAGCAGGTCTGGCCACGTAAATCTGGCTCGCAATCATCTTTCAATTGCTTGTTTGGTCACTGTGGTGCAATCCTATTGGACCGACTCACCGGTCGGTATGTCTACATGAGTCGCTCGTTGATGTCGTCAGCAAACCTGGGAGGGGAAGCAGTGGCCAGTACGAGCTCGGGCTCATCCTCCAAGTCCCATGTCTCCTATGGTCATGATCGACAGCCCTCCGTCCAGCTCAAGATTGAGGCATCTGGTGGACCACCACTTTCTGGTCGAAAAGTAAACATTTTGGATTTACTTAAATGTTCCCAATTTACTGATTTGCATTTTTAGGAAAACTGGATCACCAAATCGAGACGCACATGGAGTTATTTTTTCTCACAACTAATAGTGTTACTGTCACAACTCTCACCAATTGTGCAATCACTATCTTGTATGCTAATTCTGTTATATCTGATTCAATTCGGCGGAGACATAACTATTGATTTCTTTGCTTTGACACCTGGCGAAATTATCTCTCCTGGTCAATGGTATCACACTGTTATTTCAATTTGGTCTCATCCCTTCCTTGAGACGCGTTTCTACTTATTGGTGATTGATTTGCTTATCTTGTCTTTTTGTGGAACTCTGATTGAGCCCCTGTGGGGTCACAAGGAGGTATGTATTCAATAAGAGGCAACTAGTTGGATTGCTCACAAGAATGCACTTGCAGGTGTTACGCTTCATATGCATCACATGCATCCCATCAGCGCTCTTGACTTCGATCCATTACATTTTGCTCTATTGTATCACCACCAACGATACTTATCTCTTCAATGTTCGCATCTATGGTTTCATGCCATTCTGTGCCGCGGTGGCGGTCACCGTCAAGCAACTTCTTCCTCAGTCAATCTTGATAGCCACCTCATTCGGCAGACTTAAGAATGATCACATTCCATTCACTACCTTCGGTACTGTTGTAACAGTAGCAAAAGATTAATCCTTGGTTGATAATGATGATCGTTGTTTGTTGCAGTTCTCGTGGTGTTGTTTTACTTGCTCAACATGCTGTCTGCAGTACAAGTGATAATGTTCTCCTATGGCGTGTTGACCTCATGGTTTTACCTGCGTTTCCTGCAGCCACACACTCGGCACCCCTCGGCAGACACAACCACCATCACCAGGGGCGACCTCTCCGACGCATTTGCCTTCGACACCTTCTTCCCTAACGTGTTTCGTCCCGTGATCAGCATCATCTCCATCGCCATCTACAACTGCTTGGTTCGATTAGGACTCTGTCCCAAGATTCCGTCACCTGCAGTGCAACTGCTAAACGAGAGTGCCAACTATCGTCTGGCAGACTCGACGCGAACCTTCAAGTACACTCTCCCACAGTACCACCCTGGAGCTAGGCAAGATTTCCTCAATGGGTCAACCGCACACCTCCTAGAGCCCACCATTGAAAACCTTTGAATTGTGATCATTCTCCTCTTGTGATATCTGCCCATGCCCTAGGTGCAGTCAATAAATAAACGGTTTTTTAATTTATTTCAAACTTAGTGACGGTTAGTGTGGCCAAAGGTGACGGCAGGGTGCGCCACTGAGCCATGGCACGCAGTGAGCAGCCTCCCGCTGCACTTTACGCTAACTCAGTTCAGGCCTTAGCTTTAGTTGAGTGACTGCTATGTACTGACTCTACTCGACTCCAGTTATCATCGTGGCACTATGCCAAAAGTGCCACTAGTGATGTAGATCTAGACGGACACTCCAAAGAGGTGTGTCTGGTGTAGAATGTGACGAGAAAAATTCCCATTGAAACCAATGGGGCGAGTTTTCTTTGCTGACATTTGCCATTGGTTTTAAAAAGAATTTTTCGTTACATGCGCACACCAGTCACGCCTCTTTCGACTATCCGTCGAGATCTATAGTAGTGCGAGGAGAACTAGTGAGATGCACAGCACTAAGAGATGTACAAACCACACAAAGATCGTAATCAGCTAAAAAGGGGTTTTACCAGTTTACCGAGAGCATAGTAAGCTACACTAGAAAAGTCACTCCAATTTCTCACTGCTTACAATCCCCATTTAGTGAAGCTGAGCTAAAACTAGTATAGCAGTGTTGGCTTCACAGGATTGTGGCAGAAAGCCAAGCGAGTGAGGGAGAGCACTACACTAGGGCGCATAGGCCAAGCGTAGACTACGCTTTTTTGCCACTGTAGGTGGAGTTTAGTTATTAGTGACAGTAGTAACGCTGCTACGGGCAATCTGTGTGAACCGCCTCTTTGAAGGTGCCGTCAACTCAACCGTTGGACGCCATCTTTGGAGCTTCGGTGGAGTGGCAGTGGCACATTGCTTGGCTGTACCGTGCTGGCAGACACCTTCTGTAGTCCACTTTCCCGCTTTTCCCTACCAAACGGCCGTTTCGACCTCGGTTTGTTGACTGTCTCACCTCTGTTTCGCGCGCTTCTCATTGTTTTTATTATTGTAATAATAATTCTCCTTCACCTGTTCATTTTTTAAACCCACTTTAAACTATTCTGCAACACTATAAATCTGTTTTGTATATAACATTTTTGGTACATATTCGTTTAGTGCCATTCTTGTCAAACACAACAGATTGAATTTTGCACAACATTTGTGTAAGCTAATTTTCGTTCAATTTATTTATTTTTATTGGAGAAAATATACCTAACTGAAAGATACACTGTGTTTGATAATCAAGTGTCGTATCACATCTCGTGTTCCATCTAATATTTAATTTACTCGATCACCTTCCATGTCTATTTATGCGAGATAGCATTTAATTCAATTTAATTTACTTGAAGAAGAATTAAATCAAAATGGTTTCAAACGTAGCTCGTATCTCATGTAAGTAAGCTTGTATGAGTTGTTGGTTGATGATTACCACTTGCGGACTATCTTGAATGCCTCTGCATGCCGCCAAGTGCTCTCAGCTATATAGCAAGGTTGTACTCACTGGTGTTGTAGTTTATTTTGCACGCTTGGCGCCAAAATGCTGCCAACACCACTGAGTGACTGGTTGTGGATTAGCTTTACAGAATGGTGGTCTAATCTGGTTGATCTATCTCTTTGACTTTGTAGCTCTTCGTCGGTCTAGTCGGAGTCGCACTCCCGCCCGAATGGCCACACCTCAAGTGAGCACTAGGACTGCAAAGCCGAGAGGTCGACAAAGGACACCGTCCAGGGTGATAGCATCCACTCCGAAGACCAAGACGCCTAGGAATGAGAAACATTCAACGAGAAGTGCTAAGAAGAGTGGTCCGTCGACGAGCAGTGGCAGGAAGCGCAAGTCGGTGATGCGCGAGGATGACGACGACGAAGATGATGTGGACTTTCCGCATCCGAAGAAGCCCCGCACGCCTCACTCGACCAAGGCGACTCGTAAGTACACTCCACGCAAGGTCATTCAATACCAAAGCCCAAGCGACAAGTCGGAGGCCTCCAATGCCGGTAGACGTTCGAAGCGTTTGCAAAACCTCAATTCCATTCGCGAAGAAAGCAAAGAGACAACAAAAGCCAGTATTAGCTCCACATCAATCAATGGATCGATTGAATCATCGCAAAACGATGAAACGCAATCTTCCAAGTGGAGTTGGTTCAGTTGCAATGTCATGTAAACAGGTAACTGAACTTATATCTCTTGAAAATGTTGTACAAAGTACAAATGACATCCTTCTCGACGAATATACCTCACTTCATTTATTTTTACTGCATCTAGTTTTTTTGTTCATTAGCTACCATTTTTATTCATGTTTCATATTCATTCATTATCTCCATTTACGTCATCAATTGCAGATTTTTGATTCATATTTTGAAAAAATGTTATATTATTTGTGACATATATTTGGTTTATATATTGTTTAATATTGCATGCGTTATTTTTCTTACAAAGCCTTAAATTTTTTTCATATTATTTTCATATATATGTTACATTTTATATAAATTCATTTAACTTGCATATTTTGTAATTATATTTGTATTTATCGACTTACATAATTATTCTCTATTTTGCCAAAGTTTTGGAACAACTTCTATTGTTCGTTTTGCAAGCTAAATTTTTTAGAAGTTTATAAATAAATTTTTAAAAAATAACTGGTTTAATTATGGCTCTAAACTTAATCAACATTTTTGTTTGGGAACTTTCTCTTACACTAGTTTGTGTTGCGGCCACTTTCAAGACTAGTAACACAAATCAGTGTATGAGAAAGTTCCCGAACAAAAATGTTGGTTAAGTTTAGAGCCATAGTTTAATAATGATGTTGCAGAATATTAATAATTGTACATCCTCGGTACTGTTTTATTTTATCACAAAAAAGCAATAATGAAACAATTTAGATTTTGTTAACTTTTAATAATAAAAAATAACACAAAGAAAAATGTTGTTCTAACTATAAACCGTTATTTAACAAGATTTACATATTCGTTCAAAGGGTCATCTTCCTACTTTGTTTTTTATTTTAGATACGGTCATAACGCCGTAATAATTATACTGCCTTTACTTATCCACCATGTTTTATTTCATTGACCGACTTTTTAAAGGTTTATTGAAATAACGTAATCACCGGTTACGCCCTGCCGTCAATGTAATTTCATAAAATATTAAAATAACTTACTTTGAAGCGAAAACCCCGAAGTCAATAGAGTGTTAAAAAAAGGAAGAAAAAAATAGTTATGTAAAAATTGCAAGCAATTATTATAGAAACATGTAAAGTGGAAATTAACATTTAATTTGTAATAATGTAAACTTTTGTATTGTTATATTACAGTATTGTTTTTCCAGCCAAATTCCTGAAAATAGATATTAGTTAAGATACGCATTGATATGTTTGCGATGAAAAAAAAAACTGTTGTGGTAACAAAAAAGTCATCGTTTAATGTCTCACGATGATCATTGGCAAAAAGTTATTAATCTAGTAATCTGATTGACTCTTCGGAAACCGAGTATAAATTAAATAATTCAACAGTTAAAACTTCGACATATAAATCTAAAATGTGTAATAAATAATTCAGATATCTTCTTAGTAAAAATACTTTTTTTGTTAAAGTGTGGTATCTGCTATAGAAACAAAGCTGAACTGATTTTGTAAAGTAATTGTACTTATATAAAGTAATCAATAGACTTACTGGTAATCGAAACATTTCCTCCAAACGTTGTTTAACAGACTTTCCACGTTTTGGCCTCATCAAAACGTACACATGACCGATATCAGGTATCGAGTACAAAAGCTTCTCAATGAGGACTTTCCCCATAAATCCCGTACCACCAGTAACCAGCACGTTCTTCTCTTTGTAAAACTCTCGAACAGAAGCCGCCATTTCTGTAAAGTTTTAATGTTAAGTTATTCAATATTTAGAGCCTTACCAAGTTTAGACAGCGTTTAAGTTCATTTTAGTTTAAACATTATTATGTTATTAAAACTCTAGCGATTATTCCCAAATCATGGTTATTGAAACATTTTTGGTTCGAAACTTGATCTCGACCGTGTGATGCGGTGTTTAATCTTACTATTATTACAAATGCGAAAGTTTAGATGTATGGGTGGATGTTTGTTCGAGTTTATAGTCTAAACTTTTAAACGAAACTCCACTAAATTTGGCAAAGATTAGTCTGGATGGATAGATAGGCTTTACTTTTTTTAATACGGCGCAGACGATGTCGCGGGCGAAAGTCTGTCAAGTTAAAAATTGATTTCGATCCAACGATGCCTTTTCTGTCTGGCGAACTGGATTGTAAGTGTTTGCCCCTAATCGTGTTTAAAATTGTTGTTAAAGATGACCAAGCATACTTTAGTATGCATAAATGTGCAAAGTCATGATTTTTAAAAATAACTCAAACTCGTAAATGCACGATTTAATCACCAACTAAAATAAAAATCTGGAAATGACCAAGCAGCTTTTTGTTCGTAATGACTGAATGTTCTATTTTTAGTGTTAAGCAAAAGTCGTAGTTCAACTGTTTATGAGCTACAAATATCCCGTAGAAATTTATTTTGAAATCAATAAATTCAAATTAATATGCACAGAGTGAAGTCAGTTACATATTATCAGTCCTAACTGAACAGTTTAACTTGTACGTGTGAAGATAAAACTTGAATTAAAACTGTCAGTTGGAACTGAGCGTCTGTAGTGTTTATTAGTGGCAAAAGTAATAGCATTTAATGTAGTGTTGTTCATAAGTGTCAGTAAACTTTAAGAAATGAAACATGTTTTGCTTCAAATTTGCAATGAAATCGAACTAATTGCTAGATTGCCGAGTACCAAAAGGATTAAATACCTTAAGAGGATTTTAAGCACAACTCCTAAATATAATCTACGTTTGTTTTACTACTTTGTATGTATTTATTTGCGTTGAGTGAAAATATAATTACAAAAAAATAAAATTCCTTGAGTGAAATTAAATCAATACGTTTTCATATAACTTAACACAATCTACTTAATATAAAAATGTTTATGCGAGAAAGTAAACAAATTGTAAAACGGAATATTCACATTTGGTCAAAGTCAATAAAGTCGTAAAATGTTATTTTTATAAAAACCACCTAACTGGCCAGTGGAAAATTCCCAAACATTCTTAACGATAACTTAATCTGAGCTGTTACGTATTTTAAAAGATAAAGTTACGAAAACGGATATGATAATCAAATTATAACTTAGACATTTTTATTAATGGAAAATGCCTATGTAATATTCCAAATTCTGCAACGAACTTTCACATACTAAATATTGATTTGAGTATATGATGTACAGAAAACATCATCTCTCGAATGTTCTATAGAACAACAATTTGACAGGTGAAAGGCAATATGATTTATATTTTATCGAGGAAACTATACGGAAAGTCCAAAGTCCAAACACGCTTAGGGTTGTCAAAAATCAAGAAAACATAAAAGCTGTATAACTTAAATTATGTTCTAAATGTCATGTTTCAGTTAGCTGCCGTTATATAGAAAAATAATTTTAAGGCTTTATATTCGAAACCTTTGCTCTCCGTTATGTAAATGCAAAGGGATTTTTTTTGCTTAATTTTACATACACTATTTCTCTACTTACCTATCAATTTTTATCAATATTATCTGTAACTAGCTGTTCTCGTGCGGCTTCATCCGCATGAAATTATAAAAAAAAATTTTTCTTGTTTACATTT
>DVQH01001181.1:0-14207 GCA_018231625.1 Papilio phestus | reverse complement strand
GTATTTGGAAAAAAAATAATTATTTCAAATATATTTGGGCGCCGGTCTGTCAGTGTATGTATGTTTACCAAAAAGCAATTAAAAAATTGTTTTAAAAAATTAAACCCTCCCCTCAAATACTTACAGTTACATTTAATTACCAAATAATAGAAAGCACATGAGTTCTAAACTGAAAACATGAACAAAATTTTATTTGAACATTCTAGATTGAAAAACTATAAAACTATTTGATTAAGCAAAAAATTAAAATTGTGAGTCATTTATTCTAGATATATTGGAATAAGAACCTATGTTAACTTTACTAAAATCTTTGCAATTTTTTTCCTTTTTATATGAAATCTTTTAAACAGAGCACAATTTTTATTTTAGAATAAACACACTCCAATTAATTCACAAATATTTTTAATGAACGATAACTCATTATAATCAGTTATAATCATTGATAAGTTAAGACTATTCAGTGTTTTAAAAATAGCGAAAATATTTTCCAATTTAATTTTAAAAAATTTATTGCAAGCTACTTTGAAATAAAACTTGCAACACTCTTAACACAATCACGTAACGAAGAGTGCAGATCTTGCAATTCCATGGCAGTTAGTGACAGTGATAGAACTGATTGGTTGGGAGCTGCTTCCTTGCTCGCAACACTCACCTCACTTTGCTTTTGATAATCATTAGCTTGATCCGCGTACAAATCAATTATGTAGTTGCGTTCTTTGGTGCTTTCCAAAAAAGAACCTTTAACCCTTAAAATTTGAGACCATTCTAAATCTAGAAATCGATATGCGGTATCTAGATCTAACTTTGTGAAGCTATTGTGAAGAGGCTTCAGTATGGTCTGGAGAAAAGTGGCAAACAACTTAAAATTAGAAGTGGAAGTGTCAATATTGTGCTCTTGCATCACTCGAATTAGAGAAATGTCATTTATCTTGAGTTTAGAAGCTTCTACTACAAGCGAGCAAACGGAGAAGATCAAAATTCGCACCAACACGACTTTTTCCACTGCAATAAAGACACTTGTGTTATATAATGTCCGACACTCAATCATGCAGTACCATTCAAATTGTCGAACAAACTTGAAGAAACTTTATCATCCGCTTGTCGTAATTTTCGAAAACAATAGTCAAGAACTAACTTGAAATCATCTTCGCTAATTTGTGGGGAGTTTATCAACAATAAACCCGATAAAACATCGTTGTTAATATCCATCTCAAGCTGTAGAATGTTTTTATTCAAAGAATAATTAATATTAAAAATATTGCACTAGAATATGCAATTTTAAATTTAAATGTTTAAGATGTAAAAATAATAAGAATAATATCAGTGTTAACAGTAAACTTAAGCCAAAGCCTGATGTCTATAGACAGCTGTTTTAAATTCTATTTAAACTTTTGTCTATTTCAACCTAAAAGGTAACCTCGATTTGAAAGCATGAAATATATTTTTATGTATACATGAATTCAATGAATTCAATAGCTTATTTAGTTTAATTTAAAAGTGTTAACAATGGTTTTGTTTTTTGAAAATCTAATTATTCATCTCAACCACTTTTAGATGAACAATTCAAATAAGTACTTTAGTACAAATGTATTTGACGTAAAAGAGTTTGAGTTGTAAAATTATGCAATTCAATGTTTAGTTATACTTAAAACTAGAATTGCACTAGGAATGGTCACCGGTGTGATTGTTAGGTTACATCTGATAGTGTTGGTTTGCTTTGCAAATGCTAAAGAGATTCAAGTGGGTCGGTTTCGCTTTGCACTTGGCGACAACAATCTCTCACAACCTGGTTGTGGCACCTCACCCAACGAGATGGTGCGCATCGTAAATGGACGGGATGCGGCCGAGTGGAGTTATCCCTTTGCGGCACTTCTTTACAAGCACAACCGACCACACGGCGGTGCATCACTCATTCACCCTAGATGGCTCATCACTGCTGCGCACAACTTTGACAGGTGTTGTCAATTGACTCCCATCTGACCACATCTGATTCACATAACTCTTTTTCTAGTACTCGCCAAATCTCTGTCTACTCGATCGGTATTGGCTCGGCAAACATAGACAAATTGACTACATACAAGATACAAACAATTGTGTGTCATCCCAAGTATCAAATCAATCAACACCATTTTGATATTGCCCTGGTCAAGCTCACAACCGACATACCATTGACAATCAAGCCTATTTGTATGCCTACTTACGCTTTTCAAGTGATGAATTCTCGCCAGGCCAGAACAATTGGCTGGGGATACCATAACTTTAGCGTTCATCAAGTGTCTACCATTCTACAAGAAGTCGATCTAGATTTGATTTCGTTAGAAAAGTGCAGAGATATTTATGATGCTGCTCATGTTACCATTGAAAGGTCTCAGATTTGTACATGGAACCAGGACAAGGACTCGTGCAGTGTAATGCTTCCAATAAAATGTGTTTGTAGATCGATTAGATTGCTAATGCTTCTCTCCGTAGGGCGATTCTGGAGGGGCACTGTTTGTGTATGAAGACAACAAAGCCACTCTCTTTGGACTTGTCTCGTTCGGAGTAACTTGTGCCGATCAATATCCAGGAGTCTACACTGCCATATCTTACTATCTCGATTGGATTGCTCAAACTATGCAAACGAATTAACACATGTATTCCAACATGTTGCAAAGTATCGATTTACATCGGATGTGCTGCCGCACTTAAGTTGCAATTGCGATTGCGATTGCAATTGCGAAGTTCATCCCAAAGAAACTTTCCATTAATTTCTAGTAAACTTTTTGAACGTGCACTGCATGCCATGCTGCATGGTTTGTTTTGGTTGAATTTCAAGTTCAACAATTTTTTAAATTTACAGTTTTTGTCAACTGTGGTCGGTTGCACCAGAAACATGTCTGACTCTACACCAGAACCAGTGTGTGGAGATGATATCAAGTTTGCTCAACTGGTGTTACGAAAAGCCAAAACCGACTCGGAGAAACTAGCTGCACTATTGCTAGTTGGAAGAAGATTTGCTAATGTCAACTTGAAAGAAAATGTCAAAGCTCAACTACTTGATCTGATTGACATAGATTTTATTTATCGGCTCTTGACTGATCTATATGAGAATTTAATTTTACATGATGCTATTGATGTTTTAAAAGAAAAAGATTTTGTTCTCAAAATTGTAAATCAGTTTTTCTCAAGTATTATTTCTAATTGTGCTAATCCAATTATCTTTGTTGAATTACTTGGAAAAATTCTGCATAGACTATTTGATCACTCGGACATATCTTCGGAGCTAGATGCGGTGTCGGACATTTTAGATTGTTTTTCTTTTATCAACAACGCCGTGGAACATGATCACCTTTTTGAGTGTAATTCATTAATTAGCATTTATTCTGATCACATTTTGACCTGTTATTTAAGAGAAAACCAATCTGGTTTCAGCAAAATATTGGCATTACTGACCGATTTTTCTAAACGGCTAACCTCTGAGAATTTTAACGCATTCTTAAACAAACTATCAAGTTTATTTTGTGAGAATCACTCTTATGAAAAATTTAAAATATGTGACCTAATAAGTCATATTTTGCAAAGCACAACATTTGAAAAGAAGGAAGACTTCACCAGGCAAGAATGGAATATACGAGTGAGAGATACGCTTTTTGAAATTTTCAAAAATAGACTAAGTGGTCAAATGAGGAAAAGCTGTATTCATCTGGCAACCGAGCTCACATTACTTTTCAATGGTCTTGATTGGATTAAGCTTGACCAATGGCAAGAAGATAATACCAAATTTTTTGAGCTTTTACTCAAACTGGTTTCAATCGAAATTGAACTCTCATTGACAGACTTGTTCAATCGGTCATTAGTTAATAGCGATGAATATGTTCGTTACATGTTGCTCTATGAACATCTGCTTTTAACACTGGTCAATGACTGTGACGATGCCAACAACTCATCGCCCAAACTCTCCAACGAATCACTTCTCGGTGCCATCGAGTCAATCAACAGTACTATGGGCAAAGTAGTGTATTCCATCAGTCAACTTTCTCGCGAGTTTGATCAGGCCAAACTAGAGACTTACCAGATGATAGTTGCCTCAATTCGACTAGTGTCCTTATATGTGCTTGAAGAAAGTGAGGCTTTGCGCAAGGAAATTGCTGATATAATACCATTTATGCTTCAACTTCTTCACAAAGACAATCGACAAGAAGTTCAATTAGTCAAGCCTCAAATCGAAGCTGCAATTGAAACTCTCTACCAAGATACTGAAATGAAGTCCATAATTGATCAACACGAAAGTTTGTTTCGATAATTTGATTTTTAATAAACAGTTTGGCTAAAATTTTACAACTTTCTTACTACTCATGGTCTTTTGAGGCTTAAATACAATGTCATCGGTATCAACACCATACTGTACATCGTTGTAGGTGCGGAGACTAATCTCGGGTTGCTCTACTTGCTTCTCGTTTTTCTCGCAATCCTTCGACAAATGGTTGACAGATCCACAAAGACGGCACTTTCCACCTTTAGGAAAGACTCCTTTTTGGTTCTGGGGACAATCTCGTGTCAAGTGTCCGGTTTTGTGGCAGATAAAGCACTTGGCATAAGGTAGGTGTTTTCCTTTCTTGAACTTGGAACAAGCCGAAAGCCTGTGCTCAGTTGAGCCACAGTAATAGCAGAGGTCACCCGAGGCCTCGTCTTTGTCCTCGAATGGACAGTTGGCCAATGAGTGGCCCGACTGACGACATTTGTAACACAGAGTTTTGAGATCCTTTCGAAGTTTGATCTCCTCCTCGCGCCGCTTTCTTCTAATTGTCTCCTTAATTTCATTTGGATCAACACCTTTCTTGCGAAGTGCCTTCTTGAGTCGGTAAATTTTTGACTCCACTTTCTCGGGTAGAATAATCAATCCTTTATTTTGTCGCTCTTTGGCGCACCGTTGGTAAAATTTGTTCACTTTTGGCATACCTTTCTTCACATTTTGCTTAGACTTGCCCATAGCTTCTACTTTTACTTCTTCAGTTTCCACTTGAGCTTCACCAGAATTACCCTGGTCAATTGAAGAATCTTCCATTTGAACACGGTCTTCGGAAGCTTCATTCATTTCATTTGAGCTCGTCATGATTTCACAGTGAAATGCATTGACCCTTTTCTTCTTCACCAACTGTCTTGTTATTTTCTTGTTAATTTTTCCCATCTCAATGCTAATATACTTATCAGACACAGTTGTTACTAATAATGAATGTAACAAGAATTAGTATAAATAAAATATCAGAATTGAAGTGAACGCACGCAAAACAAAGTTATCTCCACACACGTGCATGCACTGTGCATGCCAAAACACTTAATTCATAGAGGTTGTTACTACATGTGATCCTGTTTGTCAATGTTTTGTTGTCATTTTGGCATCATTTTCTTTTAAACTGTTTATATAAATATTTTGTGATTTAATCAGATGGCTTCTCACAAGGAAAAAGAAAAATGTATATTTCTTGATTATAAATCAGCTTTTACTCGAATTTTTTTCAACTATCGATACGAAAATATGCAATTTAAGAATTCTGAAATTGAAGAGTTTTGGATTTTCCTCAAACGGTTTATGCAAAACAAGGGTTTGGATAAAGGCAAAGTTGAAATGAAACAAGACAAGTATGAGTTGTTAAATGCAAAACTTAAACATACAATTCCTTGGCAATGGAATGATATTAAGTTTTTGAAGAATGAATTTCTGAAAATGAACCTTCACGATTGTTCCACTTCAGTTATTGTGGAGTTTAAAAATATTATTTTAGTATACTTGGATTTTAGCAATGAAAGGAAAAATAAAAAGTTAGAGAAGCTTAAAATGTTTCAAGAAAAATTGCCTATTTTTCAATTTAAACAAAAAATTTTAGAATCGATTAAACTCTACTCTGTTATTCTGATTGCTGGCGATACAGGTAAACTCACAGGTAATTATCTAAAATTTATATTGAAATTATGATTTGTAGGATGCGGAAAGTCAACACAAATTCCTCAGTACTTGCTGCAAAATGGCTACGACAAAATTTGTTGCACCCAACCTCGACGTATTGCATGTATTTCGTTGCGTAATCGACTTGCATTTGAAACACAAGACCAATATGGCTCCAAGATAGGTTAGTTTAAATTATAATTGTATAGTGATGATTCATTGCTTTTCTTATAGGCTACCAGATTAGGTTTGAGAAGAAGAAAAGCAAAGACACAAAAGTGTTGTTTCTGACTGAAGGTCTTCTGTTGCGTCAAATGATCGAGGACCCGCTTTTGTCGAACTACAACACAATCATATTGGATGAAATCCACGAGCGTCACCTCTCATGTGACTTTTTGTTGGGTGCAATCAAATGCGTGCTTAACAAGCGCAAACATGATCTCAAGGTTCTTCTCATGTCTGCTACGGTTAACTGTGAGCTTTTTTCTAGCTACTTCGGCTCTTGTCCTGTGGTTCAAGTTCCGGGACGATTATATCCAATCAAAACAGAGTATTATCCAATCAAACAATTTTCTACCTTTAAATCGTCATCTACTCGAATCAATCCAGATCCTTACCTAAAGATACTACAACAGATAGATAGCACTTACAGCTCTAGCGGTTAGTATTGCTAACTTTTCCCCAAATGTCTTTACACAAATTTAAACCATTGTAGAACGCGGAGATGCCTTGGTTTTTCTAAGTGGATTCAGTGAAATCGAGACAGTGGGAGAAGCCTTGAAGGTATACGCCGAGCAGAGTCAGAAGTGGGTTATACTCTATCTTCATAGCACACTGTCAGTGGTTGAACAAGACCGAGTGTTCAATGTTGCTCCCGAGGGTGTTCGAAAATGCATCTTGTCTACTAATATTGCGGAAACTTCGCTCACTATTGATGGCATTCGTTTTGTAATCGACTCAGGTAAAGTGAAAGAAATGAACTATGATCCACAAACTCGAATGCACCGCTTGCAAGAGATATGGGTGAGTAAAGCGTCGGCTGAACAACGCAAAGGTCGGGCAGGCCGCACTGGGCCTGGTGTCTGCTATCGTCTTTACTCAGCCCAAGACTTTGAACGGTTTGACAATTTCTCCAAACCTGAAATTCAAAGGGTTTCTCTCGACTCACTCATTTTGAACATGGTTTCCATGGGTTTGAGCAATGTGCGTCAATTTCCTTTCTTACAAATGCCCGAGTCGATGAACATTGAAAACACCTTAAAGTGTTTAATCAGTTGTGAAACACTGGATCGCAACGAGAGAATTACCCCGATGGGTCAGATTTTATCCAAGTTACCCGTTGACATATCAATTGGCAAAATGTTAGTTCTTGCAATTGGCTTCAATTTGGTGGAGTTTATGCTCTCGGCAGCTGCTTGTCTTAGTGTTCAGTCTTTGGTAACCAATCGATCTGGTGGAAACGTGGAAGCGTTGCAGGAGAGAAAACGATTCTTCTCATCAGATGGCGACATGTTTACCTACATCAACTACTATAGCCAATGGCTTCGACTCAAGTCCGACCATTGTCACACTCGTTCGTGGTGTCGTCAACTTGGTTTGGAAGAACAACGACTTTATGAAGTGACCAAGTTACGCAATCAGTTCAAACAAATATTAGTCGATTGTCATCTGATCGATTCTTCGTATTTCTCTGAAACTTCTACAAGCAAATCGGAACGCATCAGGAAACATGGTGAAAAGAGACTGTATATAAATTTAAAAGAAAAGGTTGATAAGCTAGCAAACAAGAAACCAAAGTTGCTTAATTTAGGCAATGAAGCTATTTCCGAAGCTGATGAAAGCGACGAAACCAAATTGAAGGACACGGAATTTCGACTTGTGTTCGACGCTAAACATCTAATGGTAAAACTACTTTTTGGACTATTTTAGTATGACTGAGGGTTTTTATAGGATATCGAGAGTCGACATCGGTTAAATAAGGAAGAAATTGACTTAGTCAAATTAGTCACAATTATGAGCTTTTATCCTAATCTTGCTATTGCTGACCCTGATAACGCATCACTTAACGATACCGACAAGACTTTTCATACAAAGGTAAAATGTGTGATTTGGTGTCCAGTGATTGAAAGCAAACATTGATATTGACAGGAGAAGCCATTCGTAATGCTCCATCCCTCGAGCGTTTACTATAACTATGCAGAAGCCACAGCTAGGAACGAGGTAGAACACTCACCGATTGGTGAACTCTCGGTGTGGCACTACCTCTTTGGTTACACCTCGATCATCGAAACCAACAAAACATACATATGCAACTGCTACCAAGTGTCCGCAATCCATGCTCTTCTTCTTACTTCTCATGAAATTTATACAAACCAAGACTGTACAAGGTAATTACAGTTTGCCATCAAACTTAGGCATTGCTGCAAAGGCAAAGTAAATGACATCAATGGAATTTTATTACTGCCTTTTGCTTTGTCTTTGCAACAACACGTAAGTTTGAGGGCTTACTGTATATCCAATTGTCGCAGTTTTTTTTCATTATATCCATCTCTATTCAGATTAGTTTGTGATGAATGGATCGAGCTTCACTGCATTTCCGCCCATCAGACTAGAGAACTATTGATTTTGGCTTTTAAAATTAGAAAATCTTGGACATCCTTTTTGCAAGTTGTTTGTGCTGGTAATCTATAGTTTAATATAAAGGGAATTTTGGTTGACTTAATGTTTATTTTAGGGTTAAAAGAGAATGATGAAACAGGGCCAAAAGAAGAGGATAGACCTCGACAAAGTCATAGTTATGGGGAGGCTATTCGGTGCTTAAAACGAGAAATCTTAAACTTTATGAAGATGAGAGTGAAATACACTATAAGGCGTCTGTTATCAGCAGACTTGAAGCACATGTACAACTATTCGCCACTATCACTCGACGATCTTGAAAAGTCTTCAGATGCACTGTGCCGAGTACTGCTCGAAGAGGGCGGAAGCAGTGCCAGTTCCAAAGGTGGAATTCGTTTCTCCTTTCTCTACTACAATTGGTAATGTGTTTTTATTTGTAATTTTTCTTAATTATTCTATTTTGTCATAGTCTTAAAGACGACGATAAACATCAAGTTTTCAAGGCAACATTGAAACCGTTTGAATGTGCAGAATGTCTACAAAAACTATACTTAACTAAAATTGAGCAAGTGCGTCATATTGAGAAATGTGGCAAACTGCGTGACAAAGTGGATAAAAGTGAGTCTCATGGGTCCAGCTCTAGCGACACTAGTCGATACTTTTGTGAAATGTGTAATGAAGAATTTGTGTTTGGCCAAATCGATATACTGCGACACCGCAAACGACATAGTCAAATGTGATCAATTCAATGTTGGTATTAAATATCATAAATTGAAGTTTAATTACAATGTAACAATGAATTAGTGGATGTTTGACTAGGAACTAGTTGTTAGTGTTAATCAGAATGGAGCAAGTGAACATGTGAGTCGAGTGGTGGGCAGTAGTTGGGTTGGGTGCCAATTGAGTCAATGAGTCATGAGTGCAGACCTAGCTCACATCTGTCACTGTTTGTAGTGATCCACTGAGCTAGAGTGAATAGTAGATCGAGAGGCCGCAGTGGGACGAGTTAGCTTGCGGCATCCAACTCAGTGGTCTGGAAGGTACTTCACTAGCCTACCCGCTGGCATAGTGGTGAGAAACCAACGGCGTGTTAGCGAGACACGATGCTCGCATTGATTTTTAATTTGCATTACGCACTAGCGCTAGCAATGTTTCAATTTGCTTGCCAACCGCGAATAAGACCGGCTGTGAAATCGGATCACTGGCGTGTGGGACTAGCGGGGGTCCGGTGGGACCAGTTGTGGCCATGTCGCACTGGGTGCGCGTGGCCCGCGATTAGTGTCCCGACACACCACCACCGTTATCGCTCGTACCACATCTCCTCGCCAAACTCAATTGTAATGGATTTGCAACGCTTGTCGCTTTCGATTGACTGCTGCCAAGCCGAACCGCTACACGAGTCAAGTTGACGATCCTAAGCTGACGGACCAATTGGCCTGGCCTGCGAACCCATCAAGTGATGTGTTGCTGGTGTGATACCACTTACCCTGAGTATCTAATTCTCTCGAAAGGCATGGCTTCAACTCATCGAGCTTCTGTGGATAGTTTAAAGTTGCTAGTAGAGGGCCCGGGCTCACTACTCTCGTTTCTCTTTTATCATTGGCTGCTTTGCTCGATTGGATAGCATTAGCAAGCCACTATATAGAAGGCGGTGCCTCTATGATTCGTCGCTGCAGTGATCGCTGAACGCCTTCCGTGCAAAAAGGCGTCTACTTGGAAAATAGAGCTAACGAGAGGATTTGGTGAATGGTAGATAGTTCAGACAGTACCAGAACAGCTGGCGGCGAGAGTGGCGTGCTGGGTCACTCTCCAGATCTGGACAAGTCTGGTGCAAGCTGGGTCACTCGGTGTGAGCATAGTCCCAAGCATGAGCTTGCATTCGAGTGGGCCGCGGAACAGTGTGGAGGGCAGTTCGTCCGCAAGTGGCCATCTGTCCTCGGACCCCTCGCAGGCTTCTGTCGCGTGTCTAGCTCTGTTCGGAGGTTTCGTACCCGAGAGTAGGTCTGCCAACGGACGAACTAGTGCAGTCCCCGGTGGTTCGATTCTACCACGCGAGCGCTTCACTAACACCAGACCAGAAGAAGTGCTTTGCAAGCCTCACAGTACATCGGTGACAAATCTCAACAGAAGTCTTTTGCTCGAATCGGCAGCACCACTCTCCAATCTCTATCCGGTTCTCTCCAACAACTCGTCGTTTCTAAATGTAAGAGGTGTCATCACTTTCACTTCTTCACTGCTTAACTTTTTCACTGTTTATGTAAAAGGTGCTAGCACCTTCCCAGTCTCTAGGTGTGTTAGAGTTAGCACCAAGTTCAAGTGAGGGTGGCAAGCGAAAAGAGTGTCTTTCTACTCACGGAAAAGAGAGGAGCAAGCCAGTGCCGTTCCAGCAACACCAACAACTAGGAGCAACTGAGGTGAGCCGAAATCCAAGCGTGAGTTTGGAGCCAATCGAGAACCTCGCTGTTGGTGGCATCAAGAAATCAGAACTGGTTTATGATTGCGATTCGGCCATCATGGCGAACGAGCAATTGACACGTAAGAGTCGCCTGAGCAAGACGATTAACGTATGCAACCGACGTAGGCGCTCAATGCTCAGTTCGGTACCTAACGGAACCTCTGTCCTCTACCCTTCGCAGCACGTACGACTCAACATCAATGCTCGCGAACGGCGACGAATGCATGATCTCAACGATGCTCTCGACGAACTCCGTTCTGTTATTCCTTACGCTCACTCGCCTTCGGTGCGCAAGCTCTCCAAAATTGCCACTCTCCTTCTTGCCAAAAACTTCATTCTTATGCAGGTTTGTCTCTAGTGATTCTTGATAACTATTTTATCAAGTTATAGATAATTTGTTATAAGTTATAGTTATAGATCAATTACTTATTGATCTATTGATCAATCAATCACAAGCAATAACATAACATTGCTTACACCCAACACATCAATCTATTTTAAAATATAATAACATTTTTGTTGACAATCTGAATTATGCTCTCATTCTTAACAAAACAAGTAATTTTGGGTTTAAATTTAGAAGAAAAGTGATTATTAAAAGTGACCATTAAAAATATCTATGATAAATATTAAGTATTATAAGTGCATGATAATTTATAAATATTTATAATTATAGTATGAGAGCTCATCCTGATTTGCATTACCTTCACCTAGAGGAAGAACTACAGTATTTACTCACACTCAAGCTTTCAATAGTTTCACCCCGCAAAACTAATAATTACCTACTTTTCCTAAGTATGAGGACAAACTGTAGTTAGAGTGAGCTACCAAAACCAGTTAGTAATTTACAAAATGGTCTAAATTATTGTCTAAAGCGCCGTCTGTCTCTTGTAAAAAACGGGGCAAAGCCGCCGAGGTTAAACTCGTTATTATAATTTGAAGGATTTTGTAAAAAAAATTGAATTGAATTCAGCGAGAATTGGAAAAGTTCGAATTCCGAATCAAATTGAATGAGAATTTGAAGAATTGTGCACAAAATTCGAATCATAACATAAAAAGTTAGATTTGAATATTCAATATTGATTAAGAATTTGAATCACAATAGTGGAAGTTAGATTCCAATCGATAATGAATTTGAATCACAACAACGAAAGTCAGATTCGAATTAGTTTAGCACAGTAGAAGTAGCCTAACTGTTACAGTGCAAAAATGTCGTGAAAGAAAAAATTGTCTGACCACTACGACCGAAGTCTATCACGCATTAATATAGAGCAGAATAGATAGATAGATGTAGTTTATTTAAGCCCTCTTGAAATCAATTGCCCGTTTTTGGCCAAATTCAGCTCCCGTTCTCTGTTAGTTATTTGAATATTTTGTGATATATGTGCATAGCCCGTATACAATGTTTGAACTAAAAGTTAAAGAATAAACATTATCTGTATTGTTTGACAACAGGGAAATGCGATAGAAGAACTGAGACGTTTGATCATCTACATGTACCAGTCGGGAGTGCCCTTGCCACCGAACCTACCTTCGTTGGCAGCGGTGTCAAATGCTGCTCAGCCGATGAGCAGCCAACAAGTGGACCACTTAGTGGCCATGCTCGAGGGAGCTGTCGCTGGGCCTCCGGACAAGTTAACTACTTCCGGCGACGAGCCATCTAACCTCCAATCGCAAGCAAATCGCCGTCTCGAATGACGCACATTGGCAATCTCAAATGCACTTTCTCACCGCATTTTACGGAGCACATTGCGAACACATCTAATTTTTCTCACACATTTGGCAACTTTTCACCACTCTAGTCATCTCGTGCTCCTAATCTCTACTAATCTGATGTAAGCGTTCAAATAAATCATACCACTATACGCGTGTATTTGTTCCTGCTGGCACTTGATTGAACCTAGGGTTTGGCAAAAGTGTGGCTCGAGATTAAGTTGATAAGAGTTAATAGTGAGTTGGTGAGCCAATAAGTAAGACGAGTGGCAACAAGGACTAATGGAGACTTGTCTGAATTATTCATTAGTGGCACGTGTCGCTATGCTGGTGGCAGCCACCAATCCAATCGCGCCACTCACTTGGTGGGCCACCCGATTCTACCCGACCCGCTCTACCCGACTCACGGTCGTCACGACCCGAGCAAGCTCCACTGGACCGGGCACCCACTCTTCCTCGCTTGTCCTCTCCATCATTCCACTAAGCAGACCCCAGAGACTAACTTTTTGCTTCACCAATCTCGGTGTCACTTCAAGCCAATCACTTTGATTACATTCGATTGCCTTTGTCGCGACACCAGTGGCACATTAATGAAGTTATGTACCTATTTTATTATTTTCTTTATTCCTAAAATACAAAATGTTTTGTTTTAATTAGCAAAATCAAGTGCTAATTATGTTTGTAAGCAACAAAAATATAGAAGCATAATGCTTGAGTTAATCTATTTTTTGGTAGAAAAAATTATGCATCTAAATACTAAATATAAAACAAGCTAAGTTAATGTTAAAATCAAGAGAGATGCAAATTAGCATTGCTTTGCCCCACAGTTTGATCCGCAAATCATAGTCAGTAGCACTAGCTTACCAAGTTATTTTAGAAAAATAAAAGGTTTACAGGAGGTGTTTCAATTAAACCCATGACACAATTCTTGTCATGTAAATAAACGATTAATAAAGATTAATAATAAACGATTTATATTCAATAGATCGCGTAATAGATTGTCATAATAAAATGATTTATAACATGCGTTCAAATAAGATTTACTCAAATCATGTGGGTATTGTGTCAAAGTTTTCAATAAAGTCTTTCTAAAAAGAGTCTAGGTTAAAATTGAAGTATGGAGTAATAGGACCCTGCATGGCACAAAGAAATTCTCCCCCGGTTATACATCAAAGGATTTTTCTTAATGTGAAAGAACCAAGTAACTAATATGTACAATTACGATAAGGGCAACAGTTGTGGTGTGTTATCTTAAATAATTTTATTATTGAAAAAGAACCATACTAGACTTCCATAGAAAAGTGGCCTCAGAGTAAAAGCTAAAAATTAGTTTTAGCTAAATCAGGCATAATTTATATTGGAAAGCTTTTGAAAAGTGTTTTGAAAAATAATAGGATAAAATCATAGAATTTTTAATAAATTGAATAAATTTTTTTGATGACAGCACACTCACAGAAATGGTTTCACTGTTTAGTGAAAGTTAGTTAAATTTGCATTCCT
>DVQH01001180.1:0-14211 GCA_018231625.1 Papilio phestus | reverse complement strand
GAAGTGCTTTTCTAGACTCGCATTGGTTTACAAGCCTTTCTCCCACATAGTGTAAGGCAGTTAGGTACTCACTGTATGTTTTTGTAGCGGTGTTTCGAGCCGTACCACAGTATGTCATCAACAAATGCTACACTCAATGGTGTTCACTTAACTATTTGGTCAACTGGAACCAGATGATGGTTATTGCACAAGACATGGCCATCGTTGACCGGAAATCAGAAACTAACAACTTACTGTCATCCTAAACTGCGTAAATCAATACCAAAGGTGGGTAGTCAATGTGACAACAAATGCGTGATTGACTTTAACGGTCTTTTCACTTAAAAACTTCCCTAGATTAATAAGAATAATAAAACAAGTGTTATTTTCTAGTTATTAATTGTTTGAACTGTTCTGTACGACACAAGTAAGGGAGAGAGAAGCGCAAAAATGTGTTCAGTGAAGCCCACCGGTTAGGGTCAATTGATTAGACCTGCTTGTCCGCTTGGTTTGCTTGCTGCCACTGGACACAATAGCTAATGTTGGCCAGTGCACTATCATGACGAACAATCGATTTTTTAAAATATATATAAACTTGCGTTTATGACAGAGTGGCGTAATCCGTCGTGTCAGACTGTTGCAAACTCTGTGGAGTGGCGGCGGGAGCAGTGAGCCAACGAGCAATTAGCGGTGATGGTGCACACATCAACTTTACTTGCCAATGGCATCCAAATCAAAAACAAATTAAGTTCGCTAAATGTACTGTTTTTTGGTCGATTTCATACACATTTCATCGTTCACTAGAGACTCACAATTAGAGAGATTGTCACATAAGTGTTCCTTGTTGTGATGCTATTTAAAATTAAACTAGTTTGATTTTTAGACTAACATTTGGTAGAAGCTTAGAAATTTTGTAATGGTCAAAAACATTAAACATTGACACCAAATGGCCTTCTAACAAAAATCGAGCATTTTTAAGATCTTGCTACAGTTATAATTCAGTCTCACTGTTCCTAACCTGCTTTTGGATATTAAGAATTGCTTTAGTGTGAAATTGTGATTTAAAATTTTAATAATAATAATAATAATAACAATAATAGTTTTCTGTGAAAAGTAAGTTTGAAGTTGCTATTGGCAGCGTGTGGTTAATTGCTTGTTGGCGGTAGTGGCGTCTGCATTTGGCGTCACTTTGTGAAGCGCGGGTTCGTCGGCACAAGTACAGTAATTACTGCCTCTTGCGACGCGACGTTCCATTCGCCAAGTCGACTGGAGGGCGGTAAGATGGTTGCCATATAGCTGGCAAATGATTGCCCTGGCACCAACCGATTAATAGAAGCCAATGCAAACTAGCCCACACAAGTAAGCTCTGAGTCCTGGCTTGATGAATCACATCGTGACATAAGAAAAATTACTGAATGAGTCTAACTGAGTCAGAGTTTGTCACGGTTTGACTTGGTCAAATGGCATTACTCAGAAGGGTTTAATTGGGCTGGCCACAGGCGTCATTAAGTAACAAAAGCAATGAGACTAAACACGCCTTGCTCAATTACGCAAGCAAGGATTGGGAACTATATAGCTAGACGTAATGACTGTGTCGGCGTTCGCTATAGGATAGAAAGGAGTGAAGACGTAAAGCAGTAGAAGGAAGAAGAGTAGTGGCGTGCGCCCGAGACCCGCTCCTCACCACCGCCTCACTGGCTCTTTCTCTTAGTGCCGATGAGGGCTGCTCATTACCAGTCAACCAGTCATTAAACAGCTTTCCAAGGGCCTACTACTTTCCGCTCCACCGTTTCTGCTCTTCTAATTGCCACACTCTGTTGGGCACTATGCTAATTGAGCCTTATAGGGCTCACTCTACTCATCATATTGCATGACATCTCTGCTCACCTAATTAGTATCCTGTAGAGCAATGTCAATATCTATAGCTTTGGACGGGCTGACAGAGGGCGCTGAGTGTCACTCACCATCATACATTGTCTTGGAGCGCGCTTGTCGACGTTGCTCGTCAGACATGCAAAACAGTAAAATTACATTTATTTATTTTGACAAAACATTAGGACAGTAGAATGTGATGGGATGCGCCAGCGCGATCGCTGCTGCCAGTCGAACGCGCCAGTGAACGATTCGAGTCGAATATGATTAAGATGAGCACGCCACTACCAACTGGCACATATAAATTTTTTATTCTATATTCCCTTTGTTTGTCAAAAATTGTCAGAATTTTTAATATAAAAGAATCAGACTAATTTTTATGGCAAAAGCTGCTTGTCTAGAAACATGCACGCATGCAATGTGACTCATTTATTTTAATAGAAGCACTGGCAGTGCAGTGTCGGCAAGTGGGCCAAAGAGAACCAGAGAATGTAGAATTAAAATAATGTTGGCCGTGCTGCGCTGCTCACGGGGGCCACTTGGCCGCACTAGCACGAGGGGTTACACAAATTAATGCTGCCGTGGCTCGCCGTGTCTTGCTGTGCTACGATGTGCTACCACCACTATTCGCCACCGCGCCTGGCCAGGCCTTGCTGCACCAACCTCGCGCTGATTCGTTATTTATTTTGCTATTTGTTCATCTATTCTACTTTGATCTATCTATAATAGATATGACTTGCAGTCATTATCGCGTCGAAGCTGAGACAATGAGAATAGATGCTCTCTTCAGTGCAGGCCACGCTAGCTCAGCTTGTCTTATACTATTGTTGGCATTCATACAATCGAGCGTGATAATTTGGCGCCACAATAGATGCACCATCAACTGGCTGCCAGAGCGCATTTGCATCGAATCCCCGAGCGCGTTGATAATGACGAGCGAGTTTGGGGTGCGCAACACTACCTCGGTCCCCTACACAGGCCCTGTCAGTGTCACTAAGTAAGCCACTGTGGACAGCAAGGCAGGCAAGTTTACTATTAAAATCTATTAATTTTCAACCATCGTCATATGGCTCGACAGCACTCAAGCAGAGGAGAGATAATTTATAAAGTTTGCCTGCGTCAAACAGCGCCCATCATCTGCATAAATGACGACGAGGCCACCAAACGACAGTGGTACTGGCAGTGGTGCTGGCACTTGGCTTGGTGATTAGTGCTGGCACCGGGCCACACCGAGCCTCACCGCGCCACCACTTGCTGTCGGTATGTCGCAGTTATCGCAACCGACTTAGGCTCGGCCGTAGACACGCATAGTGTTGTGCTACCCACGCAAGGCAGTGAAGACATTCTTTTAGTACCAAGGGGGTGGTGCAATAAGCCCCAATTGCGACTCACTCTTGATTGGCCCACACCGATCAGGGCGGCTAACTTTTTACCATTTCGTGTTTTGCATGTCGAACATATTTAATTTATCTTTCATTTGATTATAGCAAATTTAAATAAATAAATATGAAAGAAGAAAACAAAGCTGAGAAAGCTAACTAAGTATTAGTTGATTTAGTTTGTCTTCTCATTTGATAAGGACCAGTAGAGAAAGGGAACAGTGGCAACGGCGCAAGCATACTGAACGAGCGAGGCAATGTGAGTCGTCAACTGGAGACAGTGGGAGACAGTTGGAGCGAGCCACACAAGCCCGACCACGGCGCCACATGAAAGCGCACGGGTGGCAGTCGGAGCAAAATGTTTTTGCATTTCCGTCTTGTACAGTTTTAAATGACAGCACATTATTCAATTGCTGCTTGGCAGAAATGGAGAATGCACTGAACGTGCACTTCTAATTTAATCTTCCTTTGGCTAATTTGAAAGTTTTGACATATCCAAGTTAAATTTTAAAAAATAATACTTTTTGCCATGATCAGTAATGGAATAGTAAGAATAATAATCACTGCTATAGAGTGGTAGTCGCTTGACGTGGCGCCATCAATAACACGCAAGCTAAACGAGAAAAAAAGTCTACTCTCTTTCTTATAATCAGTGACACAGCGCACTGCTGGTGCCAGCAGTGGGGGTAGAATTTAAATTTTGAAAAATGCTATAACTCGACTGCCTCGAAGTGTTCAATGAAGCATTTTGATTAAGAATTGAAATGGCACGCGTGCGCCTAGCTAGCAAACCTCTCATCCCGCGCACAATGTGCGTTTGCCTTGCAAGCTTCATTTAAATTAATTCTCCGCCAGTGCTACCGCTGGGTGGCTGACTGCTTGCTTACTTGCTGGCCCAAGCAGCCATCAAGCGTGCCCTTCGTTTCACACACAAGACGCCAGGCGCATTGAGCCCACTATATAATGGGGTTGAATTCAAAATAAATTAAAACGGCACTCCTTCTCTTGTCTTGCATTCCACGAATTGTAAAATTAAATTCGAACAGCACGAGTGCCAATAAATTATTAAAACAAAGGCACTAGATACACAGAGTGGGCACAACGGGAAACAAAAACTTTGCTGTTTCTATTTATTCAACGCTTAAAACAATGCATGATTGGGAAGCGAATTTGTAGAGGCATGCCAGCCAAACTGTGTAGATAAATAGAGCGTTGGACAAGACCAAGAGGGTGTAATGAAACACTGACAGTGAAAGACAAGCAAAGGCAAAAATGAAACAATTTAAAAAATTTATAAACTCTAACATTTATCACATTGCCCAAGACAGCAACTAGCATGAAGCGAGAAATATAAATGAACAAATTATGTACTGCTGGCTTGGGCCCATTTGTCTGCAAGTCTCGGTGTCTGGAGTGCGCGGCGGTAATCAAAATGTTAGGGCATCCAGCAATGGTTGAGTAGGAGTCAGGCCGCGCTCGCATCGCACCGATAGGCCGCCAACCATGCCAACGCTACACAGCAACAACATTGGTCGATTGTAATGAATCCAATGAGATGTGCATACATAACATGCATGCGATAAGAAGACAAATCGAGAGCATGCCAGCCAGAAGCGATAGGATGCATTAAAATTAATGAGTCCTCCTCGAGCCCGCGTCCTCGGCGGCGCGTCAAGGTGTTGGGCGAGCGATAGATGCGCCACCGGCTGCCATTTCGCCCCTGCCTTCCCTACACCAACTCTCCACAACTCTCACCGACCCACCCGCCACGCACTTCACTCACCCCCTCTCTCACTCACTCACTCACTCGCTCGGCACCGCTGATTAATTTGACACTTTAAGTGCGGTGTCAGTGCCAGTGCTACGGTGCACTGCTGCCTGACTAATGGCTCATCGTGATTATCTATCGCCCTGTGCCAATGCCAATTTGACCTAACCTCTACCTAAAACAAAACTTATTTAATTATTCTCAATGTGCTAAGTTAGAATTGATCTGCGACAGCACGATGTATGGTCAACTAGTAACGCGAATCATGTATTTCCATAAATTAGACCATTTCTGCAAAGTGACGCTTAATAGGTCTAATCACACTTTGATTCCAAGCGCCAATCAGATGTGCCAACGACGTCTGGACGTGCATGGATATGCGATGGTGCTTGCAAGTGACACTGTCTTCGTGAAACAGTGTGATTCATGTCGAGCCATGCTGTGCTTGTAGTCACAGTTCTTCAGTGTTGGCTGATTCCAATTCGATGCTTTGACTGTAACAACAATTTACTAGAAAGAATTATTAATCTCTTGCTAAAAGACAAGTGGCAAGGGACGGTAGACTGGCGCGAGAATCGAGAAAACATGTCGCACATTAGAGTGCATAAATTAAGATAATGTTACAAATGAATTGGACAACGTCGGGCAAAGCGTTTCTGGTGCTCAAGATGCAACCAAGCTAGCATCTCACGCCTGATCTTACTATTGCATTGACCACAAACAATTCGCTTTGCTTGATCTGCATTTAGGCAAGTCGGCGTCAAACTCTCACAGGCACATTGCTGTCCTTCATAGCATTTTTCTCCATGCTTGCTTCACAGTCTCACGGGAAATTAAAACAAAATCTAATGTGCAAGTAAAGTTTACTAGAATTGAATGCCAGTCCATTGCTACTAAAATGCACAAATTGTGTATTCATTATCTTAATATTTTTGTTTCAAGTTTATTAAAAAATAAATATTTGGTTACTATATTTAGTCAAATTTACATTTGTTACATTGGTCAAATGTAATTGTCGAATAGCCGACGTAAAATTGTGATAAAAACTGTTGCTCACAGCTCCGGCTATAGTGAATTTGTCAATATGTTGAGTGAGTGACTCGTGCAGTGATCAATTTGCACACAGCAAGCCGATAGTAAGTGCGACAAATTTGTGGGCACCGAAACTATCTCGATTGCCCCTTCGTGCACGCACTTCAGCCAAGCCTGTCACTGATAGCGCGTGCCTTGTATTCCCTAATTGCACCTACGGCAGACCAACGACATACTTGCTCACAATCGATCCACAACACAGCAAGTTCACTCAGCTTGTATAACACGCGAGCCTTTCATCACCTCATCAAGTGCTACTTTGTTTTGTCCAATAGCAACAATTGGAACAAGGTTTAAACAACGCTAAATAGAGACGCTAAGACACAATGTCTAACAACTAACCAGAATTATTAATGTGGTAACCCAAACAATTGGCTTTTTCTATCATGTAGTCTATCTACACAAACATCTATATTAGAATAGACTATGTGAGTTACTTTCAATAATTAAAAGAAGCACAAGTAAAGTTAGAAATCAGTTTTATGAGAGATAGTATTCGACATATAGTGGCTATTAGTTGAGAATGAGTTTGATAAATGTGTTTTGCAGCTAACGGAGCTAGGCGTAATGATTCCGCTATGGAATTGCTTCTGACCAGATGAAGATAGTGAATCAAATTTATATCAATATATAGCGGGGGACGTAGTGGACACGAGCCAGGCAGTGAGCATAATTATGACATCGCTTGCCGACAGCGACACTGCTGCCGCCGTTGCTTAATGATTAGCGTTATTAGATTACTTGCTGCCGATCCCGACTGGCTCAATTTGTTTGTGGCTTGTCTCTCGTTTATTATTATTTTTCCGCTTAAAATACATCTAATGACAGTTAACTGAATTGACTGAGATATGAGCTTGGTGACCAGTAGCTGTGGCGAACCGCAGTAGCCTTACACTGGCCAACAATGGCATGCTTCAGTATCAAAATTAATTGCCATATCGCCCTTGCACCACCATGGATCATCGTATATTTTTTATTTATAAAATGTGAGAATCATGTTGGTCAACCTTTCAAAGCAGACATTTTAATTAAAGTCATTTCTAGTGCGTTAAGGACATATTGCACTGTTCAAACGAAGAACGCGCCTGAAAGCGTTTGCTTGTTGTTACCGCCACCTTACTAGTAACATATTATTTGAAAAAAGACATTAATAACTTGTGATTAGAGCAAAAGTAACAGCGTCCCTACTTCAAATTGACTTGAAATGACTTTCAAGTAATGTAATTGAAAGCGAGATAAATATGTTGATAGCCAGTTGCAGTTGCGTTAGTAGAATGGTTGGCTTGGCGCCACGTGACTAACTAGATTATCACTTGCTTCACGAGCTTCATTGTACACCATGATTTTTTAGATTCTTTTTTGGTAATAATTTAAACTTGATTCAAAATACCTTGATTTATTTTATTCATTAAGAATATCTTAATAGTCGGATGCACTAAAGCAATTTATTTGTGCAAATAAGCTCATCAAGTCCCTGTTGTTCGTTTTCGCTCATATCTTTCTCGTTATTGTGCAATTCATTTTGATTACATGCTAATTTTTTAAGAGTAAAGCACAATTTTAAAATAAATGGCGCGTGTGTGCTAGAAACAGGACAATTTTGGAGGAAAACGTGCTATGGGACAGTTAATTGAGTAATTTAAATGCATTCGTTACTGAAGAGGAGTAATGTCAAGCAGCGCTGCTGCACGTTTTGGTGAGCAAGTCGGAGCAAGCCATCATTTTAAACTTTTAAACATCACTTTTGGAGCGAGACGGGCGCTTGGTGCCATCAAAATGTCAGCTATGTTCTGGCGATAAAACAGAAATTCTTTAATAAGACCCTTATGTATTATAATGAGTTCAATATTGATGACTAGAATTAATGGTCAATAAATTTTTAGATTAAACCAGTTTGACTAGGGTGATGGAGCGAGGACGCCACGCAATAACTCGGTCTAATGCCCTCTGCCCGAGCTGGAAGTGGCACAGTGCGCAAGAGATTGCCTTTAAATGCAATAGTGAGTCTCGAATTTAAATATCAGAAATATTCAAACTGGTGAGCTTGGTGTGCGCATCGAGGGACAGCTCGATCGATTGGGACGCAGAGATGGGCGTTGTGCGACCCAGTGAGTGGCAATTAATAGCAAAGTGCCTGAGATGGGTCGAGTTGAAGCGAGAAGCGGTGTCGGTAGGGCGGGTGAGCGCATTAGCTCGCTCCTCTGGCCCGTTGCGCTTTAGCCCGCATCCTATCTCCCTTTCCCGCATCTCCGAATGCGTTGACATAATTGTCTTTTAGCGCCCAAATGGTTATTATTTTGTTGAGACAAAATCATAACCTTTTAAACATTTGCTCAACTCACACACAGACCATTGCTTGGCTGCAATTTTTCGATGGCCTCTATCGCCAATGATTAAGTTTGCTGCCATACGAGCAGTCAACGACGCGCGACATCAGTCAACGGCACATTTAGGGACTTAATTTTGATTTTAAAATAGTAATTTAAATCAATTTTAAATTTTTAAAAATTACACTCTTGCGCTTTTTTAATACGTTTGGAGTCTAATGCGTCAGGCAAGCTGGCTTTCTCTTTTCATCTACTTCTATTTGGTCTTCATCTTCTCGAGTCATTACACTTGCATCTATTCTCTACGGTTTGCGCGTTATCCCCTCGCTCACTTTGACTCACTCGCTGTGAGCTTCTCCACTCTGGCATTTGATGTTTTTGTTTTGCTGAGCTGAGGACTGGCTCGCTGGCTCACCATCAGATCATTCAAATTGCGCATTCATGTTTCACACAGCAAGACTAGAGCGCGCGCAGCCCTCCCCTCCCCTCCTGAACGCCATAGGAACCAGCGACAAGCCGAGAGGGTCCGAGCGGCTGCACAGTATCGAGCGAGCTCACCAAGCGTTCCTGCGCCTCACTTGTCCCCCGCACACTGCATTTGGCTACCCAAATCGGGCTCTCATCAATTATTCAACAATCGAAGAGAAAGAGAAAGAGAGAGCAAGCAGCACAAGTTTCAAAATTACAGAGGATTAAAATTATAAAGTGTCCCCTAGCACAGGGGTTGAGAGAGGAAGTGAGTGGGGTGGAGATGGGGGTGGCGTGTAGTATCGAGAGGGGGACTCAACTCTAATCATAACGGTACGCGATCTCTTTCCTTCTCTCTGCACTGTGCCCCGTGGCGGTGAAACAATACTACCCCACACCATTTGGTCCACCACGCGGACACTTGGTGCGCACGCTTGATCATCATCTCGCTCGTGCTCTCTCCCACCACTCTCTCTCTCTCTCTCTCTCTCTCTCTCTCTCTCTCTTACTCACTTTGGCCATGGTGATTTGCACATTTGCCCATCTCTCGATACGACTCAAAAAGTCCAATTTTAGTCGCACGTCCCAGTCGTGCGCGTACCCACCATTTCTCCCCTCTTCTTTACTCACTACTTTTCTTCTTGCTTCTGCTGTAGGATGTACATTTTAAAATTTTGTTAAAATCAACCAATTTTAGTTAGTTGCATAATCATAGTAGCAGAAAGGAGGGTCGCCTTTGTACAAGCGGCAAGCGGCACTCTGGATCATATGAGTCAAACTCCTGAGACAAAGAGTGATCAGTGAACGTCCTGTTTTGGCTTGCTGCCATTTCCATTTACTCCACTCAGTTAGTTAGTTTCAAATGAGATTCAAATCGAAACATAGTGAAAATATTATTAAATTTAATAATAGAACAAAACGTAATAAAAAATTAATAGTTGAAAGTAACACATGCACAATAGTTCGAAGACAAAGAATAGCCAAGGGAGTCTGCGATCGTTCTGACAGTAACGACAAAAGTTTTGAAAAATTTAACTTTAAAAAATTTGACTCAAACTAATGATAGCCAACTGGCTGCTGATGTCATCTTGCCTGCAATTGTTGTTGGAAAATGCTGGGGCCAGTTGACACAATGCTAGACGCGAGCCCGATGACTCGAGCCATTAGTTGGCTCATTGGGCGCCAGTGGTACCCTCGGCACATGCAGGCTGTGTCAAATGCTAATTGTGTTCAAGCGAGGCCTGATTATGCAGACGCCCGACCAACTTCATTCTACTCGATTATGCTGCCAAACGCCTGATAAGGGCTCAGTGGGTTGAGCGGGCCTGACTCTGCCCTCCGTCAACGAGTTGTGCCTGCTAAGGAGGCAGTAATGAGAACAATTACTCACTGACGGCATCCCACCCGACTGCACTATATCACGAGCACTTGCACATGCTTTGATCAACAAAGCATCAACTTAATCATACACTTTATTTCGGCAACCTTAATGAATTAATTAAAACAATTTTATTACAGGCGCTTCTTAGAATTTAAATAAAAATAATGAGATGTATTTCAGCGTAGTTATATGCAAAACTAGATGTCCTGAATAAAAGAATTGCACTAACAAATGACAGCGTTTTGGTCAGAATCAATTATGTTTGCTGACAACCCGACAAATCCTCTAACAACAGTGACAGTTTGTTCTGACCGAGTCTAATTAGAATTCGAAATATTCAAATAAGACTGAAAGGAATAGATCTGTATCGAGTCGATCAGATTGGCAGACTGCTTGTTTGTTAAAAGGGTAGTTTCGAGACTCGAGAGCTGTTAAAATTGTCAGCTGTCGCCACCTTCCTGTGAGACGCGCGTTGATTGCATTGGCGGTATGGTTAAGTCCATTCTCAGCCCAGTGCTATTACCAATTCCAATTACTGTTCGATTGCCTCATTGACAGAGAGCGTTAGCACTGCCATCAGTATAAAGGCAAACACGGATGCTAATAAGTGTTTTTATTAATTTAGATCTAGCCGAGATCCGAGTAGCACGACACTAGTGTAAGGCAGTGCAAACAAATCTCGCTCTCCATTATTGTCTTTTGTGGTTAAGCGAGTGGTTTGGTGAATGTAGAGAGTCATCTGGCTGCTGAAAGCAATCACAACTAAGAGGTGTTGACTACGCTCGATGCAGAGCAGGCATAATTGTTGACCAAACAAGTGTTGTGTTATTCAGCATGAGGATGAGCCAGCGAGCGTGCCAAACACAGCACTGCTTTGGCTGGCACACTACGTTGATTAGGCAAGACCTATCGCGCGCGTTGGTCAACTCCTAGACTTAATTAGATTCGCCGTTTGCCACAAGTTTGCAGCACTCGGTCATTCCGTTGTTGAGGCTGGCCGGTTGCTGTCACTCGAGCCACTCAGCATCTAGCGACAATCAAATAAAAAGAGAAGCTCTCAGTGGTCGATTGTGTTGGCAATTGAGTCAGCTTGCCACTGTAGCACACTGTAGCTTGATTAACAGCTGGACAGTCCTAAATAAAGTTTATTTGATTAAATCACGCCTTAATACATTAACAATTAGCTTAGTGGCATTGGTGACGAGCACGCTCGTTGCATCTCTTCTCTGTTTGCCCAGCCAATTAACCAATCAAGAAGAGGTCCACACGGTCTCTAGGGCGCCAAGATGCGTCACCAAAGTGAGCCCTACGTCTGTAATTGACGAGCCATGAAAAAATGATTGATCGAAACTCTGTTGGTGATAATAATAAGATAAATTGAGATCAATTAAACAGCACAGGCTGTCACTAGATTGTCTTCGTTGGCTTGTTTTTCCCTCTTGGGACCGATAACAAATGTTGGTGTAATCAGTGTGATTTGCATGGTGCTTGCTTGCCATGCACCTATTGAGAGTGATTATCGTGCTGCTCGGGTCACGAGCTGTGTCTTCTCTAATTTGGTTGAATCATCACGAGATGCTATTGCCAGTGCATTGATGATAGCGTGATTGCAAGTGGCACTTTTGGTTGATGTGCTACAATTATCTGTGCTTGTACACTAATGGTAATCATAGAAAAAGTATGGAGAATAATGATCAATGCAAAATATTGCAATTTATTTCTCCAACTGTTCTATAGCAAACAGATTTGTTTGAATGTAACCAAATTTGTTTGCTGCATCCGAACATACCAATTTGGCAATAATGCAAAAGCGAGCGAGTGGAGACCCTGCATACAATGTTGAGATTAGTGCGCACTTCGTTCTCCCTAGAGCGTACAATAGAGGTAGACAAGACAGTGTGCCAGCTTATGATTGGCACTAATAAAACAAAATTTTACAATTTGCAACATTCTCTGTTTAGATTGCTAACGAGCTTGCCAACTAGAGTGTACGAGTGCACAAATTCTCAATAACAAACGCTGCTTGATTTACAATTTTTAATGGTAAGAACTCAGTCTAATCACATGGAAAGAAAAAGTGCTCAAGGTGCTTCGTTAGCGTGCACTTGGTGAATGCATTTGCATGGGGCACACGTCAGAGACACACCACTGAGACCGTCACTATGCCACTGGCAATTTGGTCTTAATACTCTCATCTCAGTTAAGCATCGGTACCTACCCGACTAGTGAAGGTGCAGGATACATGTTGTGACATGCAATTAGCATCAATTAATGACAGTTAAATGCAAGCAAGCAAGTGAAAAGGGGCTTACTTTTCAGATCAGAATCCAAGTGGATTGCCATTCGCATTTATCATCATCCATCGTGGCGATGAGGAGCAAGAGCAAAGCCCAGTGACGCCTAATGCATTTGTGCTGTCATTAGAGTCAGTTAGTGAAGGGAATTAATTCAAATTCTTAATTTTTGCCTACTTCATCACTCGACCCAGTGGAACCGAGCAGCAGTGACACTGTCTGGCGATGCACTGGTCTGTACGTAATTGTTGTCAACTGTGCGCTGATTAATCTATCATGCCATTTATCTCGCTCCTTTACATTCGATCGCTCTTGTTCAGCGTCTAATCTTGCCTGATCTAATCAATCATCGACTTACATCACAAGAACGAAGGGGCGACAATGGGCCACAGTGGTGGAGTTTAACTTGAGTAGGCTTGGAACCTTCCTTCATTTTTTGTCAATTAATTCAAGTTTGATTCGAAGACATTTGGATGTTGCCCTGGTCAGATGCCACTGTGGATGTTTGGTGTGCAGTGGCAATGGTGACCAATGCAGTTGTGCTACCGCCCCTTGCGTTCGAATTAATACAATAAGCAAATGTATTGTCACTGGCCAGCAATCTTTCATCGATGACTCGGGCGCGGCGCATATCGATTCGGGCAGCTGAGTGCCAGTCAGCTAGCCAGTCTGCGCTCAATTAGTTTCCTCGCGACCGGGCAAATCACAGTCGCTGCGCACGGCAGCTATCCATTTCGGGTGACGGTCCACTCCGAAATGTTAAATATTTTCCAACTAATCAAAATATGTGCCCGTTTTGTCTTAGGCATGTCTCTCCGTTTGATTAAATATTAAATAATAAATCAAGCGAAGCAATAATTTTAATTTGCTTTATTAGCAGAGGAGACAGAAGCCAAATAAATCAACATGGTTCGAATGGCATAGGGCAGCCGTCAGCAATCATGACGGCAGTCTGCTCTCTTCCACATCTAATAACTTTACTCGATTCAACCCAATACATTAAAATTTAAATTCTCAATTTTATTTTAACTGAGAGCTTACGGTAATACTTGCTTCAGTGTCGATTAGAAAGATCGATATGCACAAGTGCGTCGAGTGAGGCCGCTTTGGAATTGTCAAAATTGGTTTCTTATCTGACTCTTTCCTCATCGATGCTATTCTTGACTTGGCAAAATGTCATTGTGGCTTTTATTATTAACCAAAAATTCTAAATGTTTGAAATTAAACTACTACTTTTGAGGCAATGAAGTTTGTGTGCGTCAGCTATAGGTATTAAATTATCAATAGGTCCAGTTATGCACATCACTCTAAAAAATCAGTTTCCGCCATATGGCATTTATATGTACATTTAAAAATTATAAATTTTCAAAATACAAAATAATCATTCCGCAATATCACGGAATTAAATTCTACGGTTTATTTGCTAGACAAATATAGCGTTTGCTAAGCTCAAAAATATTTCGTTATATCAAGGAATAAAATTCTATGATATAACCGAATCTTAATTATCAACTTAATTTTTGGGAGAAAGCCATTAATTGCACAATATCGTAGAATTAAATTCCGCAAATTTAAAGAATTTTTAAGAAAAATTTCGTGAATATGTGGAATTTAATTCCATGGATTTATGGTTCCGCCATATGGCGGAAAC
>DVQH01001179.1:0-14215 GCA_018231625.1 Papilio phestus | reverse complement strand
TTTTTTCTTGTTTAGATATGGTTTATCTACATAATAAAAGCAATTCCAAAAATTAAGAAACATCCCCATTAAAGCCATGTATTTAATTCCTTCGAGGTTTTCGAAAATAGCAATCGTAGTAATGATTCAATCTCTAGTTTGTATTTTTTTATATTGGCATTGTATACTTTGGAGGCAATTAAAGTAAGTATCGCTTAAATATCTATTTATCAATGACAACTCGGATAGATATGAAGAATATTCATTGGCCGACGAATGTTAAGCATTGACTTGTTCGTTAAACTAGCTAATTGCATAGTAAATATATCATATGTTTGAGTGAACTGAGGTGCACTTAGCTCGTAATTATTCTGAATATTTGAGCAGCAAGCACGCGCTAACGAGAGCCGGCTGCGAGGCTGTGGGACTGCGAGGCTATGAGGATGAGGTGATCGCTCATACCTCGTGGCGCCCTGTCGGCCGCGCGCCGTGTGACGGACGTATGATACTTCTCATGTTAAGCGCATTTAAAATTTCATTTTCATACTTTATTATCATTTTATAGACTAAACTGACTTGCTCGAAGCATTACTACGCATTACTGTGAGCCGCTAGTTAATTCTGCTAGACGTGATAAAACGAGATAGGGACGACATTTGCAGCTTGTCACCTCATGTCTTGTGATAACCACTAGTCTATGTTTGGTATAACGCGTATTTCTAAATAAAACTTGACGATCAGTTTGTGTTGATTTTGACATTAACATATGGAGTCCTCTTTATAGTTGGAATAATATATTATTCAGTATTAAACTCCACGCTTGCTAAAATGTCGGGCGCAATATTGGCTGAAGTTAAAATACGGACTAACTAGGAGTGGGTCGCCTTTTGTCCTTGTGGCCTTTGTCCCATCGTCCCGCCGCGCCGTCCCGCCGTCCCACCGTCCTGCTGTCCCGCTGTCACGCGCAGCTTTCTACCGAGCACGCTAATAACTTTAATCGCATTCTTAGGTAGAGATAAACAAAATTATATCGGTACATTACATTTCAAATCTTGAACAACAAAATCCTATGAAAGTTAGACATATTACTTTTGTATTATAGTTTACACCAACTCTGTAAAATATTTTATTCAACTTTTCTACGTCAAATAATATAAAGTAAGTTTTCTTTTTGGTACACTTGTTCTATGGACTTTCAAACTTTGACTTAATTTTCTCAAGTAAATTGCTCTTTGAAAAGTACAGAAGTGAGGTAAAGTTTGTGCAGCTTGGAGCCGAGTTGCCGCGATTAGCCGCCTCGCTGTAGTTACCGTAGTTAGGGACAAAGTGCTACGAAGTGCAGTCAAAAGCAACTGTTATGACAGACCAGGACTGCGCACACCTAGCTACTACCTATACCTAGAGTCTCGTATACCTAGAGTCAGGCTATTTGATGGATCAGGAATAAACATAATTAAAATTCAAAGTAACTAAATTAAATAAAAGTTTGTGTATATTTAAATGTACAAAATACGAAATAAAAACGAAAAAGAGTATTTTAGATAAGCCCACTCGTGACTTTTTATTATGTTTACCTTCTCACGTGTGTCAGTTTTCTCCCGTCGTGTTACTCTTTTCGAGTTACTGCCAAGAGTTTTGATGTTTCTCTCCTCATAAATATATTGCGAGTTTCAAATAAAGAAAGCATAATGTTATTTTTAGATGACACGCTCTAAATATGTATCTGTAGAGAAATATCACATGTAAGAATACAATTCTCTAAGGACAGTAAGTTTGACCTTTTGGTAGTTTATTTGTTTATAAAAGTAGCGTACAGCCTCTAAAAAGATGGGGAGGAAAAAAGGAATGAACCTTAAATAACTTGAATCACATAGACGAAGTCGCGGCAAGCGATTAGCTTCCAATACATTCCTAAATCTTAGCGAAATCTGGGAAAGGAGTTTAAGGTGTTAAATACTGTGAGTAGGGCGGAGGCAGGCGTCAGGGGACGAGACAGGGGACAGGGCAACGGACCGTTTTCTTTTCGTACATAAGAAATATTAAATTGCTTCTTGGCAGCTGTTACCTTTCCCAGGAATTTTGTCGTTTTAGGGCTCTCTTAGTTAATATTATAACTTGTACAGTTTTAGAAGTTTTAGGAAAATCCTTTTCGAATTAAAATTTCCTTGTCTGAAACCTTACAGAGGATCCATTTTCGTTATCTAAGGTTGAGTATACCGGCACATTATAGAATCACATAAACTCGTTTGCGCGCCGTTTTATTTCTACGAAACCAATGGGAATATCCGCAGTAAATTGTTTATTGTCATGTTAATGTCCCGCGTCGTCATACACAATCTATTTATTTACATTAGCCCTTTCACTTACACTTTATTGAATTCTGATGTTTTAATATTCATTAACACATTAATAGGAATAAAAATTGAATATGCGATATCAATGCCATCGACTTTCAAATAAAAATTAAAATAAACTGAAAATGAAATGCCCAATTAACGGAAATGCTTTTCGAAGGTTTTTAATTCATGATTTTGTGATTCTTTAATTTTTTTATTACTCTATTTTTCTTCTATTAGATGTTAATGTAAATGTCCATTGTATTCAGGTATTTTAAAAGTCTTATCTCGTCAGAACATCATTTAATCTCGCAGGCGGCCTTTGATCGTTTATCTCCAGTCCACTTTACACTGGCCTCTATTGCTCCCAACAAATAATGGTGTACATTACACAATGTCTGAGAGACTCAAATAAATCCTCTTCTAACAGAACGTTCTCGGAATGAATTAAAACAATCGAGAGAGATCTGGAGATATCTCGAGGAGAATTAAATAACATGGATTTATTACGTGCTCAGAATGTCCGAGCACAGGGCACAGCCTGAATGCTAAGTTGGAAGGTGCTTTCAGAGCGAATAGTAAGTTGCTAAATAGATTACTTGTATGTATCTACACAAGACATTCGATGTTAAAAGAAATTAAGTCAAGAAATTAATTAAGTAATTTTGTAAAATGACGACCAAAAGCCAAAACGATGTATAACTGAAACAGTTAACTTCATTTGTCTGTAGAGTAAGTAAAAAAGCCTAAATAAATGATGGCTTGAATATTTAAAACTAGTTATAACTATTTCATGCTGACTGATATATAGCAGCTTTAACGCGGCGAGAACATTTTTAATTCAATTTACGTTTTAAACATTTCAGTGAGCCAGTGCGGAACAAACGTACAGTTTCGTTTAAATTCCCGCGTGGGGCGCGGTGGCGTCGCGGGGGTCTTGGGCGGGGGGGGGGTGTTGAGCTGTGGATCGGCAGCCAACTGCAAATACTAATTTATCTTACCCCTCACTTCCTGTCCGAGCTGCGGATTGAATTAACCTGATACATTACATACATTAACTTATTTGGTACCGGCCAGCCTCGACTCGCTTCGAAGGATTAGCAAATAAAAAGTGTATCGTGAGACTAGGCTGTTTTTTATACAAGAAAAAAAAATTGTTAAACCTCCTTTTCGTTTGAACAACTTTATTTATTTAGCCAGCTATCACTTCGGTAGTTTAACGGTAGCTTAATCTTTGGATTAAAAATATAAACGGATGCTTTTTGTAATTTCTTAATTTCTCTTACTTATTTATTTTCTTTTACTTATTACTGTATTTCTTTATGTTAGTGTATTTCTTCGATACTATAATAGTTAAAATAAAAATATGGAATGTTAATCAACTCAATCCGTTCTTGAGCCGCAAAAGTTTCTACGAAAGCTTAAAAATGAAATACAAAGCTATAAATAAGCTCAACCCGCAAAGAGCTTCTGAGTATTTTTTTACGTTCGCGAGGTGAATAATGCCCATTAAAGCTCGCAATAAATGGAACTTTGAAAGCTCTCGCGGCTCGTTCACACTCAAAGCTCCTAATTAACGATGGTTCTGTGAATGTGACAGGTAAGGACAATTATCCACGAAAATTGAAGAGAAAAGCTCTCATCGGCGCGTTAAACTTACGCTTTGATGGGTATTAGGGACAGGTAAGCTCAGAACGACTCATTTCTTTTAGCTCATTAAAGCGTAACATTCCGTAGAATAAATATCACTGGTTCTTTTATAAATAATGTGATCGTATCTTGTTTGTCCACGACGTAACTACAGGAGTGCGTGTTCGTTGACCTCGATACCGACGAGCTGCATACGAGCAGGTATCCATTAGCTAACGATATTGTTACGTTTACATGACAATAGGAGCGTTTGAAAGTTCCATTATAAAGCCAATTTTCTGCATTATTACGCGTCAAGCATATTAATTAGTAAATTTACGAATGGTAGCGTGGGCATCGACTCTCTAAGGGGGCGCTGCAACCCTAGAGTCGATGATCTTAAAAGTACCCTAGTAATCTACATATAATAACTTAAACACGACTTTTCCGTTTCATTAAATCGTTGTTCCACGTGTTGATTGAGCACATTTCTATGAAATGAAAAAGTTATTTTATTTCTACTAGCCCCACCTTAATCATGGATGAATTGTTTTTGTTAAGTGCATGTTATGGTGCAGTATTAAATAAGATATTGATTGCCGGTAATCGCAGGACAAGAAAAGTCTTCGAATGGTGAGTTTTTAACTCACAATTATGAGTAAAAAGTCTGTTCGATGTACGATAAGTGCGGTTATTATATTTCCGTAAATAATTGCAATGTTCTACCTCACAACAGCAATAGGGTAATGAGAGGAAAACTAAAGAAATGTACTGAATCATTTATAGTATAAAACTTATAAATAAAGTACAAATAATTATAAGTCATTTTCTAAAAGATGGCTTACTTTTAATGATGTGACGAACATTGGGATACTAACTTGCATTTAAAAATTAAGATATAACAAAACATTTTATGTATAAAAATCAAACATACATGAAGCAGAAACATAAAGTGGAATATCAGTAATATTTCAATTCAAGGACTTACTTCAACTATGCAAGTGTATGAACTCAGTAGAACATGAGTTCTCTCAACTAAGTAACGCTAGCTAATAGCTCGTCGACTATTCATGGAGTTTTCAGCACAAATAATGACTTCTCTTTTGAAAATACTAAGTAAATTCTTAATGAGAGCATTTCTAGAAATTTGCGGTGATTAAATCCATTAAGCTTGCAATATTACACTATCAATTAAATAAATACATTTTAAAACATTATGTTAATACAATATTATTTTTTACCCGCTACCATTTAATTAAATTTACACGACTAATTAGAATTAGTTCAAGTACAATTGACAATAAATGTAAAATTATTCTCAGTACAATTGTACATTTAATTGCAGTGAAATGGATATCTTCCTTTGGCCGGTCGCTGTCAGTTCGCGTAATGAATCGCTGAGATCTGTTTACAAAGAATTCACGACGGTATCGCTCTCAAACAAATACCTTTACGAGATAACAAATACGTAGGAAGACAAATAAATAAAATCTTATGATGGACAAACGATGTATCCAGACTTGGAAATAATTATATTTATTACTTCTTGCATAGAATAAAAACGTTAATGTCCTGTCCAACCAAATTATAAATTATCTGATAACAATCGAATGTGTCAAATATGTTACGGAAATATCGGATTTTGTTCCCTTATCTGACATTGATGTCATTTTAAAGCTATCTGAGCCTCTATCAGCCAGTGGTGAGACAGGCCCTAAATCTCTTATATTTCGTTTCATTTTTGACTAATTAAAGTTTATTAAGTTATCGATTCATTGAGTGCGTCAACTTGGTGTTCCGTCATCAGCACAAAGTATGATTAAGTAACACATCGCCGCCGCTGTGCTTAACTTATTCTGTTCAAGATGGATTGATGGCGGCCCATCCGTCAGCCGCGCTCGCACCGCGCCGCACCGTCCTCCCCGACATTGACAAAACTCCGTGTGCTCTTATTAATGACACTTTTTGACATATAAACCTCAAGATTTAACTAATTGGTTCATGAAATATTATTTCATCACAAACTTCACCTTGGACTTTAGTTGTAATTTCATGTTAATTAGAAAACAATAAACCTACATCTTCAATATTAGGTTCTTTTACTAACGAGAGTTCTTTTACTAATTCAAGAGAAATAATCTTCATATTAAATGCGATATTACAGACACATTTTCAACAGAAGGCAGAACGTTTATGAAAATGTAAGCACAAAAGAATAAGATCTGTTTCGTGCAGACAAAGATTGAGACTGCTGACTGCTGACCTGTCGAATGGTCCGCTGTAAGAAGTACGTTCATTCAAAATTGGCTTCTCCTTTGTGTCACTCACAATGCCAGCCGGCGCCGGCTGTATTCATAGCCACCTCTAACAATGCCATTTAATATTTACTAACTTTATATTTCTTATTTGAAATTTTTTATTTCCGTCTTGATTTTAAGTTACAAGGTAAGACGTCAGTTATAGATACTTTTAGACATCTAAAAATATACTATTTTAAAACCAGTAATACTCTGTGTGTGTACTCGGTATGTGTTTGAGAAACGAATAGTATCCTGTACTTAACTAGGCATAAGTAGTTTTGAAAAGATCCGTATGAACTGATAAATGTAGCCCTGCTTTTAGTAAATACCTTTCGTGATCCCTCCCACCCCTTTGCCCCTTAGCCTCGCCGAAACGAAGCGAAATAATTTATACTTATTTCTGATTTTCAGAGCTTATTATAATCGACTTAAAAGGTTTACGGTTTGTTCCCTTGTCCGGTTCATAAATCAGTAAATTAGAATCTTATGTTATATTAAATTTATTTTACTGTATGTAGACGTTTTACATGTAAAATATTGATATTCAGTGATATCGTGCCGTTAACAAAGTTGTTAAATGTTTGTATTATTTAGATAGTTTCATTTTAAGTTTGAATAAATATTGTAGCGTTGATACAAAAACATCGGAAGCTATTAATTAATCATCAAACATTGTTTGCATTAGCGATGGTTTTGTTCCGCTCCGGCTGAAACTTTCTCTCGTATTATCATTAATAACAACAGAGTTTGTAAAGTCCATGAGCGAGGTTTTTGTTAATTTGCAATGAATTAAGGCTGAAAAATATTTTATCGATTATTTTTTCTTGTTCTTATTCAAATACTTTAACGTTTAATATGAGTCGCTTTTGAGCATGTACTTAAAATGATTTTGTTTAATTCACAATTAATGTTGGCTTATTTTTGTTACATTATAATTATGTGTAGTGGTACATAATAAACTGTAGTGCACGTCCACAAGTCACGCTGTAGGCAGTTCGCTCGCTCTCAGAGTGATTTCAAGGAATTAGTATTATATAATAAAATAAACGTCTGTGAGACGTGCTCGAGAGGAACTTCGCACGAAAAATAACAGCCGAATTTTTTTCTAATTTTATCCAATAATTTTGTTCCGGCTCAAAGTCAAGCGCCTTCGTGAAAAATAAAAATTACATTACGTCCGCTAGATTAGGTATTCCGAGAATACTGTAAAGGAATAAAAAATGTTTTCCTGTTTTTATTTTGTTACAAAAATAACAGAGAGTTATTGAACTTCAATAATAACGGAAAATTTAAAATAAAATTTCATACAACTAAAAGATGAGCGCCCTTTTCAATATCCCTAAAACCTAATCACTAGTAAAGGTAAAAATAAATTCGAGTAGCTTAAAAGGTAAAAGATGAAATATTTTGAACGGTTCTGTTATTCTCTTGTAAGAGAATATTTTAATTTGCAAAACTATGTCAGTGCTTTAAACAAAAAGCGGCGACCGGCGCTGGCGGCGGCGGACCATTCCACCACTTTTAGATTAGGGTGCGTTCACACAGTCGTCTACTTACAGACACGCACTATGCAACAATTCTACAGATCGAACTCATTCACTGTCCACGATACCGTAGTACGAAAATAGACTTTTTTATTTCGCAGAAACCTCATACTTCCATGAGGTGTCGTGCGCGACGCTCCTTGTCAGTTTGCGGAATCAGCCACCGTGTAAACCCGCCTTACCCAGCTACGAGCGGGTTACATGTGTGTTTTGTTAACCTGGGGTCGAGAGGCTGCGCGCACACGCCTCTTGATCTCCCCGACGGCTGTGCTGCTTCTGTGACGTCAAACACAACTTTTATAGCTCGCATTTTACACCTCGGCGTCGATAAAAGTCAAATGTAATTTAAAACTATACTATACTGTTTCATTTTTTGGCTTTTAAGTGTTTACAGAATGACGATATCTAGACAAATTACAGATAATTTTACAAGCAAAACATTCAAATTACAAAATTCTCTTGTACAAACAAAAATTTAATTAAAACTTTGAAGTAGGACAGCGCCATATTTCATAGCAGCGGATGGTGCGGGGGGCGCGGGGGGCGCGGAGGCGCGGCGGCGGCAACATGCGCGCTCATAAATTTTTGTTTGTTTTATATGTTGTAGCTATTGTAAGCAAAACTTTTCACCGTGGCTGGCAGATTAGTGCAAAGCTGAACTGAGTATACTATACTTAGCTATGCAATATTGGCTTGCATAAGTTAAATTGACAAGTTACTGTTTCATGAAGTACAGGCTTAGTAATTAAAGATACGGAGACAACTTTAAACTGAACTCTAGATATTGTTAACTTATTTTTACTGCTTTCAGTTGTACATAATATGAGCGTAAAAGAAACTTCGAGAGGCGCACATTTTCTTTGCAATTCAATATTCAAGGCGACACGTGTTTATTCAGTACATTATCCTACTCTCGGAAATACTTGCGTTTGTTTGTTTTTTCTTACAAACGAATTTATTTACTCGGCATTTTATTTACATAGAAAAATTGCGGTCGTTTTACAAGATGGTTGCATTGTAGGAGGAAAACAAAAAAAAATTGACACTATAAAAGGTTTCCTACTAGTGGTTGTAATTAATAAGGGTAATCTACACTGCGGCCAGATTAGTAGAATAAGGTCAGATTAGCGCACATCTTGTTAAGGATCCGTGTCAGTCGGCCAAGTGTGTCACACACCTATATTCATACCAGCCTCGCTAATTTATAGAAAGAAAATATTTTAAGTGCCTTTGTTGTATAACTTTACTTAATTTCAATTGTCTCTTTTTAAAACGATTTTTTTCCAGCAGCTTGCTCTTTCCATTTACTTGTGAATGAAAATAAAATGTTTTGCTTTTTGTTACTGTAATTAAGATTTTAAAAGCGAGCTTTTTAATGAATGACTCGGAAACAGTTTTGAGTTTTTTAATACTTGTTGAATATACATGAACACTTTAACTATTGAATTTAAATGTCTATGTTCCGTGTGAAAATATTAACAGATTAAATGAAAGGATACTTTGTACGAGTATTTACATACTGAGTGTGCTTAAATAGTTAAAAGTTAAATGAACGAAGTAGCCGGGCTGAGTAGGGAAGTTGTAGAGAACAAAGGTGGCCGGCACAAAGGCTCACCGCTGTAGGCTGTACTCGGCGACGCGACACGGCACTGCTCTATTATTAACGTCATTTACTTAACAAGTAGAGTCGCGGGCCGCAGCGCGGCGCGGCGTTGTTAGTGCGCTTATTGGCAATAAGTCGTATTTACTTATTCATTAAAATTACTTAAAACGCAGTTTTAATAATAATTGATCAATAAATCAAATAGAAGTTGTATTCTTCGATTAAAAAGTATTTTGATTTTTTTTCTCTTTTTATTATAACATTCCGAGATTTGTGATATTAAAAATATCTTATGAAATACTATGAATATCTTATGAAACTGGCGACACTTCGGAAGAGCGCGTTTTGAGCGAAGCGGTACTTTTATTGAAATTGAAAAAAGTTTTCCTTTCAGAGCAATTATAAAAGTCTTAAGGCGTTGTTGTTAAACGATTTGTAAACGTTGTATATTGAAAATATTACAAATTCAACGTAGACATTAACAAGTTCGCAGAGAAAATAAATACAAAATATGAACAATCATTTGAACTTTGAAATTAATAATTCAAAGTTTGTAAAATAAATAGTCTACATTAGGCAAATAGAAGACTGTCCTGTAACTAATTGGTAAATGGAAATTTTATTAATCTGCATTGCAAAGAAGCTAGAGTAGCTAAAAATTTAAAAAAAAAAGATTTAATTAACGCAGATTTTACTCCTTGTTACACTGTACAATCTCTGTAATATATTTAAGGCCGGTGTATGACAAGTAATGTGGGCGCAGACTGCGCTATAAATCTCGTGAAAGCTTTACCCAAACTCACAGGCTTCAATAAGATGTGGCTAGGCGATAGGCACGGCGAGGGGCGCGGCGCCTCATACTTCCACTTCAATGTCCGGACTCCGGACAAATAAAACCGTGTTACGACGCCTTCGGGAAAATATATTGAGGTCATATCCTGTTAGCGCAGCCTCCAGAGATTTTACACTACTTGGGTATTTTTTAAAAAACGGTTATATTTCAGTTCGATTGCTCGTTTGATATCAGTGGTGAGTAAACTGGAACGGATTCGTCTTTTATTACTGTTTTATGTGACAAAAGAGGACAAACCGTTAATACATTTAGTATTGGAAAAAAAGTATTTAAAAACACAGCAAATAGGTTTTTGTTGTAAGTTTTATTTACAGTAGTACGAATTTTCAAAGACAACTAAGTGAAGCACTTGAAGTAACTTCGTTGTCACGTTTATTGCTTGGAGTATTGTCCCAGTGACGTCATTCGACCTCAATAACTAAGTGAAGGCATCGCCTCGCTCACCAATTAACTTTATAGTTAGGACACTTAAAGTAAATGTAGCGGAAAAGTTTCAGTCAAAAGGACGTGTCTTTGTAACCTTAAAAACTGTAATTGAGTTTCTAAGAAAATCTACTTATAACAAGTGAGAAACTATTCATTTTATGAAGACAGTTGACTTAAGAAATTAATCGTTTGATAGTCAAATCTGTGAGAGGTCAAAAATAGGAATTTACTTTGCAAGATCCGGAAACTAATTCAATCATCTTATGCAATCAGATCCGACGTTCAATATGCTCTGACTCAGAGAATTTAATTTTGGAATTGCATTCGATAACAACAAGATAATCTGAATCTATTGACTGTCAATTGTTTTACATTGTACTACACTTGTTTTAAAAACTTTCACAAAAACATACTGTCGTCCTTCTCGCCCAGTTTGTATAAGATCAAACTAACGAATGTTTTGTGCATGTTATAGCAGTGAAGGCTCTTCTTTGTAGAATTCACGTTATTGATCCTTTAAGGTTGTACGATTTGGAACTTTGTTTTCTACTTCCGTTTGTAATGTAATAAAAAAACCCTGTAACATACATCGTTCTTAACATTCCATAAGAACATAGAGGCATTAAAATACGTGGTATTCTCACACGGGAATCTGTTTTAGTTGCAATACTCTGGGACACGGAAAATGAATCGAAATTCTATTAGAAGTGAATTCGTTCCCCTGCGAGCTGCGAGCTGAGAACGCATCACATGCGGATGTTACGAGCAAGAAATTTTGTTCCGGATATTGGTTACCTGTCTTGAATATTATTTACATGCTTGTAAATGTAGTATTGTAAATTATACAGCTGTTAAACGGAGACAGTTCCAATTAATCAACTAAAATATCTCAAAGAATTAAAAGTTTAGTGTAGTAAACCGTTTCTCTTTACATAAATGGTTTCGTCATTTCTTTTGTTAGTCAAACAATAACTAATTCGTATTTATTGTGCTTCAAAATAATGACATTTGACAGTTAATATCGCACAACGGTTGAAAATAGATTATTGAAACCTCTTGTTATCATAGGCCAGCAATTAGTTTGATATTAATCGTTTGATCGTTGTTGCGCAAATGTTTTCACTGACCGCACAACGCTCCGAGTTATTTCATGTGGATAAATTAAACTTTGTCCATAACTAGCACGTGTATTTCCGTCTTTATAGAATACATTCAGTCAGGAACATTTCACGTACAAGGCAAAGTTCACGTTTGCCACACAGTAAATACCGGTAGGGGGCAGTGGCGCAGCGAATGCTGAGCGAGCGAATAATTCAATATAGTTGACCTCAAATACATTTCTCATGAGGTCATTTATCTGAAGTCGAACCCAATCTACTCTGTGACATCTATTTAATTCTGATATTAAAAATGTATTTAGGTTGAATTCTTCACAAAATCTAAGTTTCTAATACGAAATACTTCTCCGTTTATTGTAAAATGTTTATATTTCTTTCACTTATATCTGTCAAAAACTTTTCCATCCTGTTTTTAAGTGAAAATCGTTTTGATAAGCTCGGTAAAGTGTTAGTAATTATGGAGTTACTCTGCGCGATGTGAGTTCGCGTGGCGCGGTGCAACCCCGCGGTTAACTCTTATCACCGCTCTCCCCCACTTACATAGGGTTGCCACAAAATTCAGAACAAAAAAAAAAGATAAAGTTAAAAGGGAAAATTTATAAACTTTTAAAACACTTTGTGTCGAAATCATTTGAATCCAAGTAGCAGAAATGAATGAAATAAACCAATAAGTCATATACCTAGTGTACATTTTATGTAAACTCGAAACGATAGCAGCCCTACAGTCGCCGCCACTCACCGCCACACTTTACCGCCTGCATTCAATTACAACAAAGTTAACTAACAAGGTAGGCTTTAAACGTCTTGAGGTGTCATTAATGTACCATCATTCAATAAAATTGTTTTAAAACACACAAATAAACTGTATTTGTAACGATATACAGTTCGTTCTATCAAGTTGGCTATCAATGCAAAATACTGTCTATGTTAGATATTCTTTCCTACTGGAATGATAATCAAAGCAACATTTACAATAATGTTCTCATCGAATACTGCAATTTACGGAGTTTAGAATATCTATAAATGAATACATGGCACGGACTGCAGCTAAGCTTGGGTATAGGCAAGGAATTAATTTAGCTTCCCAGTTAGCACCGGATAAACTTAAGAGCCGATTAAGAACGCATGTGTTGTGATGAGTTTTCGAAGTATTGCATCGTGAGCGTCAAATTGCAGTGAAATGGGTAGGAAATAACCGTCCTTAACTATACAGTGCGAGGTGAACAGTGGTATCATAAAGGGCGCAGGTGAGCGACAATTGCGCTCAATTTGCTTGCGACGTCGTCTCGTGAGACAATCAATTCTATAGTGAGGTTATAGTAATAAGCGTAAGCGAATATTTCTGTTTTCTTGAAGATGCTTGCGTTTCTTGTACAAATTAGCATATTTCCATAATTGTCTTATGCCGCATTAATTTTTTCTTTAACTCCTGACTGATAGCCTTGGCCTTGGCCTAAATTTGAGATTTTTGAATTTACTTTATTGAGTACAGTGGTAGAGCCCGCATTAACATCTTCGCACGAATGGGTTGGCTCGCCCGGTGCACTGCCACGACCACACAGAAAACAAACGTGAAGTGGCAGTAATGCCGCGTTTCGTCAGTTGAGTGTGGTGGCGGAGGCCCAACTTTAGTCCCTTTTCCTTCCCACTCTTTTTCTTATTAGAAAAGCATGGGAAGGGAACGTGGATTTGATGGTGCAGGAGACGCATGGGAAAGGGATATATCCTCTTCATGTGCGTCTCCTCCTCCGTCGATCAAGGGTAGGCAACGCATCCGCTTTTGCGAATGTCTATGGGCAGCAGTAGCTCCGCCATTTTGGCGGATTTGGCTGGCCGCTTGCTCTTTTGCCACCTTATGATACAAAAAAAACTATTGATATCGCTTCAGCGCACTACTATAATCCGCCTCTTAGCAAGTGTATCAGTTGCCAACACTAAATGTCCCCGCGGCTGCTGACCTACGCCTTCTACATAATTACTATACTCTGCTAAACGTTATATTGTACTGTTACGCACCTTACTGTTGAATATTGCAATTTATAACAGTGTATCCCAGTTTAAGTATCAAAACAAAACAAAAGAAACAACATAAAAGCGTAAATCTGGTAAATTTCTTCGTCTGGTGAATCTAAATTCAGTTATAATATATGTATTGTGTTAATTTGATAAGTAATATAGTCCCTTGTTCATCGGATAATTGCCAACGAAAATTGAAGGCAGACCCTTGTAATATGATTATATTCCTTTCATTATTAGCTGAGCCGCGGCGGCCGAGTCCATTAGATGCGCACCAACTTGCGAATCAATTTGGAAAGGGTCTGATTTTTTATAATTCGCTTAGTTAAATATTTATAAGCTATTATTTTGATGCGAGGATCGGGTTAAATATGCTTGATGTGAAACGAATCCTTATACAACTGTACAATG
>DVQH01001178.1:0-14215 GCA_018231625.1 Papilio phestus | reverse complement strand
TAAAGTTTCTCGGTCTCGACCATATCGCCGTGCATTGAGGCGATTACCTACGTAAATAGTACCCAATGTAGGCAAAAAAATTTACCTAGACTAGAAAAGCTCAATGTCAAAGCGATTAGAGATAATGAGTGGTGTGAAAAATGGCACGGTGTGGTTAGTAAAAAGTAGTTCACATTGGCCAATGCTTACATCACCGGTGAAATGGAGGTGAGATGTCTGATCCAGTAAGAAAGATGATGGATCACACCCGATCAACATCACCACTTTCAGAGTGGCTCTATGTTTGGTTCTGGTGCAAAACGGGCTCATTCTCAGTCTACTGCATGATGCATCCAGAAAGTGGACTCCTTTTTAAACAAATGACCTTTTATGATACTTGGCGACACGCCTTGCGCGCTTCAGTCTTACATCCGATCATTAACTTTGCTGCTAGACCTTGAGTGACTCAATAGGTGCGTCTCAGATTCCAATTCCTCACTATAGAACCTTTATGGCTGAAGTACATAAAACAAAATGCCAGCCGGTGTTCAACAACTTTGGCGCAAATTGTGCGACATAGTGTCTTGCTCAAATCGTTTATGTTGATTCAATTACGAAATTAATGGGAGAGAGAGGGAACCATGGCGCACACACATAGACACATACAAAGCGCCATGTCAGCTCAGCTGCCATCCAAGGTGTCGCATTGATCCCAGACCGCGGATGGCTTGCAAGCACACGTGTCTCATTGTTCAAAGTCAAAACCACAATGGCGACTCGCGACACATCAACCAATAGGCCAGTGACTTAAACCATTGTACAATGTGGTGAGCACAACGCGCACGAGCTCGATCATCGCAGTTAATTGCTTTATTTAGCTCGATACACTCGCCACGAAGTGTGAGCTATGCGTGTCTATCGTGACGACATTGACACTTGCCCCCAGCACACACTTCCCTCATCATCTACTTTAAATCTAACAGGATTTAATCGCTTTTTTGTCTTATAGGGAACCACATGCGCCAGTCCAAAATGCTAATGCTGCATTCCTTAGTAGTCAACTTACCACAAATAGAGATATCTCTCGATGAGTGTGCTCATGAGCTTCAGTGAATTACCCAGTGTGCTAACGACTTTTTTTACTAGGTCTGAAGGAATGTACTTAAAAATGAGTTCTAATGGAAACTTTTGAGAATCGTTTACCTAGATGAAAGCAGAAAACATTCCTTGAACAAATGGTCTCTCGATTATAATTCAATTTAAAATAAAAATCAGTGTTGCAATAAATTAGCATCATCACGGTGTTTGCCCGTTGACTTGACTTGGAGATATATTCATATTTATAAAAGTGGCACGAGCACGTTGCAAGTGAACCAACATCAATCCTCCTAGCACATTATTGCCGAATATGCCGAATGTGCATTGTGCAAGGTCCCCAAAACAACCGATCTGAGCAACTCATCGCTAATTCGAGACACGTTGTGTTAGCAGGCAATGTTGCATTTGATGCTCCAAACCAAATTGATATGATGCGACAAAGCCTTGCCACTGCTTGAGTGTAAATTCAATGCCAACCTACAGGTAGTGGGAAATCTGGGATTTGCTTAAAAATTTATAATAACTTACACATGGCAATTCATCAAAACTGCCCTAGTAACTCAATTAACTCACGGAAACATAATTATGAGCCAAAATATGGGGTAAAAAGTAAATTTAGTATATGAGGTCTACTCTCCTTTTGAATGTATTCATCTTATAGTAAACTTCCGAGTTGAGAGCATGTGTGTGGAGTGAAAGTGGCAAATTAGTTCTCGATGAAGGAACACCATTGAAGAACATCACTGGCTGATTTTGCAAAGTTAATTAGACTGTTACGATGATGAAGCAATCGGCAGAGTTTTGAAGAACAAAGATACGACTTGGGCGCGACAATCTTATCCATCAAGATGAATCATCTAAACAAGAGATCTTGTGTCTTGATACTGTCTTCTATGAAGACTGTGTTAATCTCGCCTTGATCCAGGATCGCAGCACAAGACCCAAGCTTGAGGGCGAAACGAGGTGTCACCAGCATATACGCCATGGGGAGCCAACCCACGTGAAGTGAAGTGTTGCAATATTGCGCACTTCGATTCAGTTCGCAACCTGTGATTAGATCACTCGGGCACAATTGGGGCAAACTCACGCGCGTGCAGCTTCATCTTGCGCGCACTAGTTGAAAGAACAAAACAAATCGCTCAATTAATTATGCTATTGGCAAGCAAATGAATGCAAAAAGTGCGGAAGCTTCCCACACCGCACTGTGATATATTACTGGTAGCAATAAACCAAAGTCGACTCGATTAATGTGGGGGTGCATTTTACAATTGGTTTTAGTGGCTCGCTTTTATTGACGCGTGCGCAACATATAAATGTTCGTAGGTGGTATTGAAATTTTTATTTCTCACTTCATGGTGAATATCCAGTTACTCATTGAAACAACAATCTAGTAGCGTTCATTTGAATTTTTAGATATTCAACACAAATTCTATACTATGTGTGGTAGAATCCAAATTTATAGTCACCTCAGTAATACAACTCTATTCAGTCAGTGAACGTAAATCGCATGTCTAACTCAAACTCTTGGGCAGCGAAGCATGAAGGGATAATATTTTTCATTATTATCATCAGTGAAAGAAAGATGAACGAAGTAAATGGTCAGGTTGAAGTGAGAGAAGGAGAGGGCAAGATGGATGCTATGCGAATTCTCTGCTCAGCAGTGAAAGCTATCACTGGGATGAGGAAGATGGCAATTCGTCGAGCAGTGAGTGAACACTGGCAAATAGGCAGAGGCGAAGAGTGATGTGAAGCGAAGGGCATGTTCCAAGATGTGGCCGCCCCAGACGGCGGCACGCCGCCAACGTCCATATAAGACGCTCATTTCGCTTGGTCTGGCATCAAGTCTTGTTCAGACATCACACCATTCGTTATCTCACCACACCATGCTCAGCTTCAAGGTTTGTTCAAACTTTGCACAAACTCGATTTACGCCAATTCAACACATCTTCAACTTTTGCATTTGAAACAGGTTTTTGCTCTCACCTTCTGCCTAGTGGTAGTGCTGGTTGAGGCCAGACCACAAAGCTACGGGCGAGCACGTGCCCGTGCAGCCCCAGTTGCCTACGCTCAGCCATCCTACAACACGCGATCCATTCGCCAGGCTGACTCTGAAGCAGAGCCACGTCCAGAACCGTACAGCTTCACATATGAGACCACCGATGAGTACGGCATGACTCTGTCTCGCACTGAGTCTGGTGACGAGGCTGGTAACGTCAAAGGCTCCTATATGTACCGTGACCCAGAAGGTGTTTACCGCACCGTCGAGTACTCCGACAACGGTGATGGCTTTAGCGCCAACGTTCAGGTTAGTTAACAACCTTGTTGCTTTACAGAGGTCTAGTTCGTTTTAAGATTCGGATTTTCGGGTTAAGTTGGTCTTTAACACTTATGCAATTTGTGCAGACCAACGAGCCCGGTGTGGTGTCCCACAAAGCCGCTGATGCCGAGTATCAGAAGAACTAAGTCGAAACACTATCCTCACCAATAGTCGTGCAAATGTCATCACCTACTGCACTTCACCTCTCAGTCACATCTGACCTTTCAAGCCTTCAACTAGGACCAACACTACTCTGGTCATTCACATCACAGACATTCTTACTCTAGCCTCAGACCAATGATTTGATGCTGTATTCTCTCTCTCTCTCTCTCTCCCGACCCGATTCTCTCACCATTACTTTTTTGTTCTTTACTAGATTTAAGTTTTTGTAAAATAAAAATCCATCAATAAAACTTAGCTAATAACAAAATAAGTTCAACCTGGTGGTTAATAGTAAATGGATCCCAAAACGACTCTAAACTAACATTTTTGTTCAAGAACTTTCTTAAGGATTGATTTGTATTTCGGTCACCAAAACTAAAAAATGTGATAAGAAAGTTCTCGAACAAAAATATTGAGCTATTTTAGAGCCAAGGCAAGTATTGATTTCTAACTTCATTAATGGCAGTTAGTGTAAGTAACTATTATAACATTAGTGCGAAACTCTTGCAAGATTCAACTTAGAAGAGCGCGCTATTTGGAGATAACATGCTCACGTTCTATTCAAAGATAAATCGAATATATGAAAAACGAGATACAATTAATGCTAAGAACACTCTTGAATGAAGCAAGCCCTTTGCCTTTTTTCTACGTTTCCTGATGACTCAATCTATTAGCCTACAATTGCACTAAAATAATTGACTCGTTGTTTTTTGGCACTGTTCGCTACTCTAAACAATTTTTAATTTTATAAAAATTATAAGCCAATGTGGGTACACAAACTAATGACGTTAATAAAATAGTTGAATTTGTGATGGAAAAAACAACATTAAACAAAAACAAGTTGAGTCTTAGTATTGAAAGAGAGAGAGAGAGAGAGAGAGAGAGAGAGAGAGAGAGAGGCAAAAACGACAACTTACGTGAATTACCTTCACACGATTGTCACAACAGACAAAGTACATTCCTGAATGTAATGTTTTTCATGTGTATAATGTTTTTTTAAAAGCTTTTTAAATCTGATAACTATCGAAATATGCGAAGAAGCATTCTAAAAGGGCACAGCGTAATCAACCCCTTGTGATGTAACCAAGTAAATAAAAAAATTCCCAAATTCCGTTTGTTTGTTAACGTGTCTGGTTAAACTTGTTATCATCACCCGAGGCTCTCAGTCTATTTGTGTTGAGTTATTATCCAAAAGAAAGATCTTCTTTCTTACAACACCAATCAAGGACGGCGAGAACGTTGGTCAAGCCCGAACAAGACAAGAGCTCCGTGCAATGTTGGTCACATGGTTGAGTGTCATTACGTCGCTCTATCTCGGTAGCCACTCGACAGTATCATTAGTCAAAATTCCGGCTAGGTAACATATTCATCATTCATCGACACTGCATTTGAGCTCTTCACTGCATGCTACCACTTTATTTGATCGCACATCTTTTACCCCGACTCGAACGTAATCTTCACTCTTTGCCTTGTATCACCACGCATTTAATACCCACAGAGAGAAAGAAAGAAAGGGAGAAGGGGAGAGAGAGTCGCCTCAATCATGAGACAATCGGCAATCGGCTTTATGTACACTTTTAAGTCTGCGCGTCGCTGCTTCTAATCCATAGATTACGAGGTTTGCAATAGAAACAACTTGCTAGTGAGTGCACGTACAATTGATTTAAGTAAGAAAAAAATAAATCTATCCTCTAATGAACGATAGAGAGATAGGAGCAAAGTGAGAAAAAGGAAAAGAGAGAAAGATTGAGAGAATAATAAAATATAAAATAAAATAAAAAGTGAACAAAAACCGATAACTGATCAAATAGTAAACAAAAACTCGCATTGAATAGCTTCTCAAGGTGAGCTGTAAATTATGGCATCGTGGTAGACAGTGACCTATCGCGGGATCATCAAATCAGATCATGCTTGTCCGGTCTAAGTCAGCTAGGCGGCACTTTTCTCTTCACCAACTGGCGAGCACCATCAACTTTAAAGTTTGCAAGCGTATAGTGATTCTTGAGCTTGTTGCAATTTCCATTGTCCCTCAACGTTAATGATCCAAAGTTGGCGGAATGACTTGCTGACCACCTGAGGTGCCTGGACAACACCGCGCTCTCGGTGAGCATCTTTACGATCAAATATCAAATGCCCGCCGAGATGACATGTGACAGTGATGACTACTGTAATTTACTAATGAACAATTCTAATTTTTCTAACTTGACCAACTAGCGGAAGTCTTTGCATTTATTCCGACCGCACTTCATCACTCGATAACTTGGATTTATTACGTAATTACAGAATTCACTGTTAAATAGCGGAATAAGAAATGTTTAAAGAACTTTGATATAAACCGTGTTAATCCAATATTGGAAAGTGCGAAGACAATTGCCGAGTGACATTAAGAAAATAGTGTAGATGTTGTTTGTTGTGATAAGTGATAATCACGTTGAATGGTTGTAACACGCGCGGGTGATGAGGTGAGATGGCGGGCAACTTGGCCAGAGGCAAGGATGTCATCGTCAGCGCCCTGAAATAACCAGTGTTGTCCAATGTCGGGAAAGCATGCTTAGATGATGTGTGCTTTCTAATCGATTTCAATGATGGAAAAGCGTACTTTTATTTAGGCACTTTCACTTCACTTTCCCCTCTCCTCCCTCTCTGACCGTTCACCTCTTGTGAAATTAGTGTTAATTTATGATCAAGTCGAGAGTCCCTATTGTTTTGTAGGTGCCGTCATAATTAATAAACAGAAAATTTTTATTACCTGGAACTATTGCAATTGGAAAAAGGCCAACGAGAGGCGGAGGCAATTATCTTGACGAGTATGAGAAGAGACGAGTCGAACTCAATTTAACTCATCGCCACTCGTGATAGTTGCCGATTTGTGGGCGGCTAAGCACATTGAAATTCTCCATGGATGGTGAGAGATTGTGGTGCTCGATCCATCATCGATAAACCATCGGATCACGCCACTCGCCAAACAGTGCACTAGATGCACGACAATGACTTGTACATTTTACTTACCTCACTTGTATTCAAACACCTGTTACACTCGAGGATTTATCAAGTGTCACAAAAGGCAAGCTTTGTGTCACTTGTTACAAAAGTTGAATCTTAAAATCTACCTTTGTGCAATTGTGAAGTGTCGACTTGTAGAGTAGTCGATCTGAATGCTAAGCAGATCGAGTGTGATGAGAGTGGCTTGTCATTCGTCATTGCGATACCTCGATTTCAATGTTGGCATCATTATTCAGCGCTTCATTATAATTGATAATAATCTCTCTATAGACCTGCCGACTCAGTGGATGTAGTCGAACAAAATGTGTGTGTGTGTGCTCGTGTCCACTGTGTCATACTATTGTACTTGGCTAGGAATGCCAATGCTGCTGGTGGCATCCTCATTCTTCGCAGGATCGATTTGAGCTAATCACGCTGCAGGTCAAGGGTTGCACTCGTCCCGAGGAGATATGATTGCGAGACTTAGATCGATCTATCGATTAGTTGATTTAGTTCGAGCCTCTATCGCGTCCTTTCTCCCTTAATTGCCCTGCTGATGGAAAACAATGGAAGTTTGATTTGCAAGAAGAGCAATCATTACTCAAGCATATACACATCCAATTAGATTATACAAGGTGCAGGTTGATACATGCGTTTAATTGAATGCTGTCATTCGACACCTTTCACCCTCATCATTCAATAGAAAAAATTTTGCATATTCCTTGTAATTCAAGTGATTTATCATGTAAAGTGAGCACAATAATGTAAATGTGTCTGCGGTCAGAAAGGGACAACTCGCTTGGCCTTAGACCAACATCTCGCTTCGTCAACGAATGAGTGGCACCACGGCGGCCTTCATGTTTGTTTTTTCAGCACATCTCCCTTTCTTTGTATATTCAATTGACAATCCTCATCTATTTTATTTTACACCTGCCAACATAAACGAGTAAAAACAGACACATTTGGCTCAGTGATATTCAAGGTCATTGCACGATTAACCATTTGACAATGTAAACATGTTCCTAGGGTGACAAAACTATTCGATTATTGTTCAATAGTACTCATTTGGGATGCAAGATATTTCGAAACTCAATTACTATTTTAAAATCACATTTAAAATATTTACACTAAACTTTTTTTTGTAAAAACTAGATAAAGTTGCCAATTTGGAATTTTCTAAATAAATTTCTAAATACTAATTGTTAATAAAATTATACATTAAATTTTTTAATTTAAATCGATAATTTATCTTTAATAAATAATTACCTTATTGGGAAATCATTAAAGAGTAACGTCATCTATTGATGCATCAAGGTGTATGTTTGTGATGCGCCCAGCTGCTCACGTTGACTTTTATGTGATCAACAACACCATTGGTAAACTCTTATAAAATTCTTATTCTTAAGTCGATGGTTTGATGCAAAATGTTTTTAGTTCTTTATTAAGAATTTTAGATTGTGTTATAAGTTGGTTTTATATTCATCGAAATGACACTGGATTTAATGTTGCGTCTTGACAACTGACCTGATTGGTAGTTATGGCAAGTTCATCTGACAAGTCTGATCTTTTGGACTTGAAAAGAAGAACGGGAACATTTGATCTTTTTATTCGGAACAATTGGTGCCGTGTGGTAGTCGAACTTCGCGAAGATGCTCTCGAGGTGATTCTGAACGAGCCTTTAGAGAGTTTGGCCGAGTCAATCAGTGATTTCCAAGTGCCTGCTTCTCCAGAAGAGCTGGCTAGTCGAAAACGGGTAGTGCATATCAAGAAGAAACCCGAGGATGGTTTGGGCATTAGCATCAAAGGTGGTAGGGAGAACCGTATGCCGGTTTTAGTCTCGAAAATTTTCCGTGGTCTGGCAGCTGACTTGACTGGGCAACTATTTGTTGGTGATGCCATTCTTGCGGTGAACGAGAAGAATCTGCGTGATGCTACCCATGAAGAAGCGGTGCGCGAACTGAAAAATGCCGGAGAAACGGTTAACCTCGAAGGTAAGTAGTTTCCCCTGTTAATTCTCTCATTCATCCTTATTTGTTGTTACTTTGCATGTTGAATTACTCATTTCCCTCTCTTTTTTGTTTGGCTTGGCTAACCCCTTAACGTGCCTGTTACTTCCACAACTCGAAATCTAATGTTATAACCTGCATGCTCATATTAATTATCTGATCAATATACTTAAGTGAGCACATCTTATTCACTTGTAGTGCGATATTTGCCCGAAGTTGTTCCTTACTTTCGCAAAGCAAGCATACTGTCAGAAATCGGTTGGTCGTTACCCGACGAAGTGGAACTCACCTGGAAGAGATCCTGCACAAGAGGCGACAAACAATTGAGTGAGGTGAACGAGTTGGATGCCATTAGAGCGGAAAGCGCTAACTCGACTTCGGACCATTCGGGGCCACAGTCTACCGGATTTGATTCTAAGTTGATACCACTCTTTGGTGCTTTCGTGCGCCGTGTTCAGCTGAGTCGCGTGCCAATCTCAGCCCTAGGATTTAGAAGTCCTCGACCAGGTTTTTCTCCTGATTCGTCTGATCTAGACTGCTCCAGTGGAGTTGTGAACAGCTCTAGTAGTGAGCAGCTACAGGAAGTTCTGGTCATTCAGTCGCCTGACCTCACCAGGTCGTGCATCTTCCGTTGCGATAGCGAGATGAAATGTTCCTCTTGGTTTAGTGCAATACAGAAGACCATTTCAAATCTCAACCTTGACATCATGCAAAGCTTGAACAACCCTAAGACTAATGTCTACTTTGATGATGCTAAAGTGATTTACATGGGTTGGTTTCTCGAGCAGAAAACTCGAACTGTGGCACAATCGTTTTCGCAGGAGGTGAGTTCGGATTTTGAAATGATACTCTGGATTAAATATAAGCTGTATTTTGCAGTCGTGCATGGAAGAGTCAAGCATTAGTCTCAGTGAAAGTAGTTCTCTCTTTGAGCAATTCGAGCAGAGCTCTAAGTGGCGGCCCATATTCATAGTGCAAACCTCACGTGACCTCTATTTTTATGAAACATTCCCATTTCTCGAGTCAACACTGCCCAGCACCCGTTCACTGTGGCCACTTCTCCAGGCCCGGCTCATCTACCTTAGTCGTCCTTCGTCACGCCACACGGATCACAATGCAGCTATTTCAAGCAAGCCGGTTCGTGGCCAACAAGAACACCATCGCCAGTTATCTCATTCCTCCTCATCCTCTTCAGTGCAAGAGAACTCGAAAATGTCTTCTTCGAGCAACTCGGCCAATGGAGTGCAATTGATGCCAATCAAGTTCGCAATTCGATCTGGCACCTCGGTTGGCATGGAAGCCAAGTTGCTTTGTGCGCAAAGCTACAGTCAATTGAGAGACTTTAGCCAGAAAGTGATCCACTCCACCTATGAATACGTGCGAAAGCTCCAAATTATTTCGTTTTGTCAGTATTTCTCTTATGTAATTTAGATATACATTTAACCGTCGACTTATATCTAGCTTGTATGAATGAATCAGTGGAGAGCATAGTCTCGTTGCACTACCGGAACGGAATCAAAGTAGTGGTGGCACAAAGTGGAGCGGTGTCGCGGCAGATCAACTTTCAACAACTTCGATCTACTACCGACGATGAACAACGCAACGTGACTTTGGTTTATGATCACAACCAAAAGGTATCCCAACTATTCTTTCTATGTGCATCAAACTCATTTACCTTTTTCTTTCTACAGTTGGAACTTAATCTACTTCAAAACCCGAAACCATTTGTTTTCATACTTCATTCATTCCTAGCAGCTCAAGTAGCTGAGCTTAATTTGATATGATTCTTTGACTTTTTTTTGATATATATTCAGCAAGTATTTATTTTGACTACGTTTTATATTTTTTATATTGTTTATTATATAGATTTATTATACACAAGTAAACTAGTGGCAATGAAGCATTACTGTTTGAGGGATAACTCAAAATTTGTTTTATAGATATCAAAAAGAAGGAGGAGTGTGAGGGCAAAGCGATTTACTCACAGATGGGGAGGGGTCGGATGTTGATATATTTATCGATTTATTATAAATATATATTTATTTACAAAAATTACAATTGTCACTATAACATGTTAATTACTGTAACAATGCAGTTTTGTTTCACAATAGTATACATGTGTCATTTGTACATGTTAATGATTTTTAAATTCTAGTACTTGATACCGCCATAAACGTCGGGAGGGGATAGGGAATACAACTGGCAATACAACAAATTGCTCACAAGACTGAGTTCAAGGGTCAAACATGATTTTTATATCAATATATATATATATGCCCTTTATTTTCGAACATTGTTCTCTAAATAATTAATTTGCCTAGAACAGGAATGCATGCATCTTTCTCAATCTTGTGCAGTGTACACTAAAACTTCTGTCCCTATCAACTTTTTACTTGACTTTAAACATACAAACAATTATTGTATTACTGGTAATTTATACTTGAGCTTGTTTTGTATTTGTTTGTTTTGTATAATACAATAGTATTAGGTAAGGAAATAACGTTTTGTAGTAAAAAAAGTTTTCAATGCTAAAGCATTGTAACGTTGTAGGAATTTTTTTCTTACTATTGCGATAGTAATTGAATGTACTTTTAATTATTCGGATTAAATTGATACTGTAACGAAACTACCCGCCGAGCAATGGTTTATTGGAGAACAGTGGTCTTATAAATTATGCCCTCAAACTTACGCGTTGTTGCAAAGGCAAAGTAAAAGGCATTAATAGAATTCAATGAATGCTTTCAATTTGCAACAACTCGTAAGTTTGAGAGTTTATTGTATACCACAACAACCAATCGAACTTGGCCATTGAACAGTAACAATGACGTAGTCTCATAGAGTTCGTCCACAAGGATGGTCCCACCACCAAAATTACATTAATATATCAAATTAAACTGATTTATCCAGAATTTCTCTAGAATAATCAAAACATTCCAAAAGACAACATGTCGACAGAATAATTCAATAAACAACTTGACTGAATTTGTGACAATCTGTTAGAAAGAGTGATTATATCAGTGTTATAATGAGAGAAATTACAACGGAGATTAAAAATTCTAAGTTTGGTAGATCGATGCTAGATGTCGCTAATACTCCCGTGCTTCTGACAGGAGTGATTATCTAGGCGTATTATATTTTTCCCATTGTTTTCTTCCTTATATTGTAGCGTTTCTTAGCGGCAAACGGGCAATTGCCTTGCCTTTCCTAGTGTTTTTGAAAAAATTATAAGTGAGTCTAGAAAATAATGCCTTGTTCTTGGCAAGAATGCCATTTTCCTCCAATCGAAAATGTGCAGTTGGTAGATAAGAAAAAAGTTCATTTAAAAATGTACTATAACTCACACTGTACATTCAACATGATGGAAGAATTCCATATCTGGTTCCCAGATGGCAACAGTCTACATTGATCCCGTCACCATTGAATCGGCACATTGTTTTGAACTTGAGCCAAAATGCATAATTACTGATTATGTTTCATTTTAAAATAATTATATTATAGTGCTGGCACCAGTGCTAGCCTTGAGACAAGTGATACTAATGTATACTTACATGAGAGAGGTGTCTCGCGAAATGAGCAAAGCATGGCGATAAAACCTGTTAGTTCTTTACAGTGACTGATGGATACTTTCCCATTTACTTTATCAGCACTTTCGGTGTTCTTAATTGGATTGAATCATTTCAATCCCAAAAATACGTTAGTTTTTGGTGTTAATTTAAAAATCAGAAGTAATGGCTAAAAAAGCATTAATCATGCTTTGCAAAGGAAAGAGGGAGAGAGCAGGAAACGCCCAGGTAAAACAGGTGACCGGTCATGCTCAGTGCCATAAAGTGTTCATGATGCTGTTTTTACACTTCTCTGTTTGACAAGCTCAGACATCACTTGGTTAATTGAGAACACGCATATCGTAATGTTAAAACTTTAAGTTTTCTACACAGTGTACACTCATAAAGAGTGATACAGGAGGCACAGTTTTAAATGACAAGCGAGACTGATATTAGTCTGTCTTGTCTAATTGGTAAATAAGATGATAGGTGAATGGGCACTGTAAATGCTTCAGAATAATTTTGAGTAGACCCAAAAATGATGTAAATATTATAAAATTAGACCTAATATAGAATCAAAATATCAAAAAATATCCAAAACATGAGGACCATGTGGAAGCTAGGTCCCATATTAAAAATTCAAGATTTTTTAGTATATCAAAAGTTTAAACGTTCATATATTTATTTCTACTGGTTAGATTTTCACTATATTGGTCTTAAATTAAAGCTTATGATCTATACTATTTTTTGTTAAATAAATCAATATAAATAGATACTTGAAAATATGTAGGGCGTATTTTTAAACTTGAAAATACAATCTATCTCTAACAATTTTGTTAACAATCTCTAATAACAATTTTCAAAATTACAAATTCTAACCATTTAGTAAACTATACTAACAATTCTTACATATGCAACAATAATATTGTAAATATCGATTGGAATTTAAAAGATAAACACATCCAAAATGTTGATTAATTTGAAACACGCACTGCCAGCATTGGATGGGTTTATTTTGAAAATTCTAATGGATATTGCACAATCGTAAATTACAAATAAACTTTTAATTTTAAGATATGACTAACGCACCATCTAGTGAAGTGCATTCAAAATTTAGCCAAATGCTATATATCAATTTGAGCTGAGCGGCTGTTTACACTGCTCCACTTACCAAAATATATATTTTATATATTTTAATTATTATTTTAAATTTCTAATACAAATATTATACCTTTTTGAATAGATAATTTTATCTTAATCTGAAAACAAAAGCTTATTTTTAAATAGAAATCAAATTCAAAATTTAATTTAAATAAAAATAAATGACTAATCTATATTGACTCAAAAGGCCCTTGGTGAGTTATATAACAGTACTCTGTGCGGCACTTCGCGTCAGTTGGCTCACTCAGTGCAACTCTCAGGCTCACTCACTCAGAGCAGTTAAACATAAACATTGGATCGCTTCTCAAGGTGACTTTGTTTCTACACTCATATTTCAGTGTTTAAACCTTGTATTTGGTTTCTTAATCAACCCAATCAGTTTAACTTGTCTTTTGGCAGCTTTTGTGTGTGGGTATGTGAGTATTACTTATTTTTATAATATTTTTTTATTAGAATATTTATTTTTGTTGGAGTGAATGCAATTTGAACAAATAATGCTAGGGTGTTGTTTGTTATTCTAGTAGATGTGGAGAGTTGATGAGAGCGAAATGATAGAATTTTGTTGGTGATTCTGATAGAAATAAATAGTTGGCGTGAGTAGAGATTGTGAAGTTAAAATAATTTTAGTGATAAACATTTTATCACGCTTCTAAAGGTGACATTGTCTCTACACTCATCTCTCAGTGTTTAATCTTTGTATTTTGTTTCTTAATCAACCCGCAACTATTTAACTCTCCTTTGGCAGCTTTTGTGTAAGTATCACTTAATTTTATTTTAATTGTATTTTTTTTATTAAAATATATTTATTTTTTGAAGTGAATGCAATTTGAGAAAATAATGCTGTTGTTGGTGATTCTGGTAAAAGTGTTAGTGTTTGTGTGAGTAGAGACAGTGTTAGTGTGTTGTTTGTGATTCTGATAGAAGTGGAGAGTTGGGGTGAGTAGGGACAGTAGTGTTAGTGTGTTGTT
>DVQH01001177.1:0-14217 GCA_018231625.1 Papilio phestus | reverse complement strand
GAAAAAGTTATGAAATAGCATAACGTGTCTTAAAAACAAGCTATTTTATAACTTTAGGTCAAGCTATTTCTTAACCTATTTGACTGTGTGTAAATGTGAGCGATGGCTGGTGGTCAGTCGTAGACTGGGCGTCAGCTCAGTTCAGGTCACACCCAGTTGAGCCACTCAACACATGGGCGCTAACACGAGCACGGGCACGTGCCTTGTCGATGGCGGCACCTAGCGTGATGACTGCCCGAAATCGACTAGACTAGTAAGCCCGCTTGTCTGACCATCTCTGTGCAGTCGCAACCTTAGCACGACGATCGATTGACCACTTGGCCAACTTGCAATCAGCAAGATGGTGTCTTGATACGGATCGATCTTTTTCTCATCTTTTCTTTTGCTCTCCGTTGATCATGTATTCATTATCGGTTTAGGCAATGAACAATGCAAATGCATCGGTGGAGAGAATGCAAGATGCTGTTGCGATTAATTAGAAAAAACTGGTGCGCAGAGCATAACAAGCACGGGAAGGAACCACGCCGTTTTGCCGTGGCTCAAAGCGACGCAATAGACAACTCAGTGCACCGACTCACTTTGATTCACGTGCACCGGTTCACATGGACGACTTGTCAATTAGTGCTGCCATGAGTAGTAATTCTCACATGATGCAACAGCCACCAACAGGCATTGTCTACAAACGTTCTCAAATGCTGAATCAACATCATGACAAAATCAACATTGACACTGCCACTGATTGGTATCGGATACTAAAGGGAAAGTTCACATTTTCACATTTTTCATGGTTTATTAGTAGACACACACAAAAATTAAGATCACATTAAATGAATCTCTGTATTTCAAGGTTAGTCTTAATTGATGATTATACATTTGCATTATAGTGTTAATGTGATGATTTTAATTAATTCGGAGCTTCTTCGTAATCATTTTCAACATCTAGATTATTTTGCTTGCTATTTCTTTTGTCCCATTCTTCCCAGAATAATCCAGCTGATGTAGTCGTGACAACGTTGATAATATTAGCAATTTGCTGAATGGTCAAGCAACTTCCATTGTAGCACACTAGCTTTTGCTGTCAATGGTATGTGTGTATGATTACAAATGTTAATTGATCTTGCAACAGTTCTAGGTTGAATTTACCTTACTGAGTTTGCTACCTTGGCCCGCGTAACAAGGAACATAGTTGGGCGTTTGAATCGGATCCATAGACTGGATGGTTTTGCCAACAGCCTTGAGAATACATTGAGTCTGACACACTGTTCCGTTGTACTGTGCAACAAGAGAAATTGATACTAAACAAAATTAGCATGTAATATACTTACATAGAATTTGTTCACTTCAATCTTGACCTTCTGATATTGCGCGAGAGCATTGCGATACTGATTCCAATAGGTAGCTTGACATGCATACTTCTCAATCAAAAAGGGATCAAGTTCGCAGGAACTTGGCAAGTTACAGGCAAAGAAAAGTACCACGAGTCCAGAGTAAAGTGGGTTCATTTTAGAGGTCATGATGGTCTTGAAGACCATGGTGGTCCGTTCGGTTCCACTGCATCACAATACAAACACTACCGTAATGGCTTATATATGATGCCACTTTTACTGCGCCACCCTACTGACCTTTCGCACAGATCGCGTAGATGCCATTTCCGTTTCGGTTCAGAAGTCTCTCAATCCTCTTCGATTATCATGATCGGCTTTAAGACCCACTTTTTTGCATATGGGCCAGCTGTCAAGTGACATAATCCACTTTTTAGCTTTGCGTGATAACACTCCTCTGCTTGATAGGCCAATTTCCGTCATTCCCACACATGTGCGCAACATTGAGCATTTATTTTGTACACATTGCACATAAAAGTGTCAAATCTTTCAATTACAAAATTATGATAAATTAGTGTCAAGTAAACTGTATATGAAATAATAAGCAACACAAATCTTTTATACAAATTACTAAGATTTCAAATCTCAGTAACGCAACCATTCTAGACCTACTAGAGTTGCAAGTACTCTTGGAGTCAGATCCGAGAGATGGCGCCAAAACAAAAAGAGGAACTTGACTAGAAATGAGAGATTCAAGCTGGGAAGGTATCGTAACGAGGAATGTAGTGGCAACGCAGTGGTCTGGTTATGTCGATTGGATCCGGAAAATTTGAAAAAGACACTACTTGAATGTCTTTTTTAGGCAGCTCGGGTACGCTCAACTGTGCAGCCCAGTCGCTTTGTAGATTAGCTTTGGCAAAGAATGCAAACGATATGGCACCGAGGGCAATGATTCCGGCACTGGCAATGTAGAGATAACTCCAAAGATGGATTGAGTTGGGTGCAGGTTCAATAACCACGCCTACAAGATATGGCACAGTGAATCCGCTAACACAGCAAAGTGTGTTCATTAGTGCAAACACAGTGCCGGACAGTGGACCAGCAATGTCTGCAATGATGGGAATGTCGCCTCCCGAGGTGAAACCGTAACCCGACATGAGAATGGTGAGAAGTAACACATTAGCCCACTTGTTAAGACCCATACTTGGGATGGCCAGCAGTGCCACACTCATGATACCACCGGATATGAGTTGAAATAACTTGCGCACACGGCACTTGTCTAAGCCAAACCTTGTAATCAGTGTGTCAGCCATTGCACCACACGACAACAAAGTGAACATGTAACCAATCATGACCAACGAGAAAGAAATGCCAGTCTCGTTAACCGGTAGCCGAATCACGTCTTGTAAATAAGCTGGGACCTTTTGAGTGACAAAGTCAAACACAATGCCGTAAGTGATCTTGGCCATAAGAACGCCAAAGAAAACTTTTGAAGTGACAATATTGAACCAACTTGGAGTGACTTCATCATTATTGTCCAAGTGTTGCTGCTTATCTTCTGCTAGTAAGATTAACTCTTCTTTGCTTATTAATGGATGCTCTTCTGGATTAGAACGAACAAAACTGATCCAAAGTATACTCCATAGAAGAGCTAATGTGCCTGTAAAATTGCATATAGTATTATAAGTTTACTTGAATTTACAATCTGTAAGTGTTAACAACCTGAAACGTAGAAAACCACGGGCCAGCCACCCAAGTTGGCAAACCAAACGATGATTTGTCCTGAAGAAGCAGCAGTGAGAATGGTTCCAATGGTGCTACCCGCATCGAGCCATGGAAGAAAGGTACTACGTTCGTGTGAAGGAATCCACCGCGAAAAGAGACAGTAGAAAGCAGGATAGATGACACCCTGGAAAGCGCCCAACACGATGCGACTTATCACAAACAGTGGCACCGAGCATCGAGCTAGAAAAGGAGTGAGGAGGTTGATTACGCCCGACATAGAGATGGCAATGAAGATGAGACGGGCTGGAGAGAGGTATGACTCGGCCAGTCGACCACCGATCACCTGCGTCGAGATATAGCCTTGCGGGAGAGAGCGATGCGTTACATTAGCCGCCTGCCGGTCTGCGTCACCAACGAAACCAACCGTAGAAGAAAGAGCCGAGGATGATGCCTTGCTCAGGTGGATTCCAATCGAATTCGCCCATTGGTGACGCCTGCCTTGGACTTAGCACTTGGAGATCACTTAGACCCGTTGACCAGTTTGCACCGGGCAGTATTGCCGGGTTACTCTCGTTGGCCAAAAAGTCGTTGTCTGTGGAGCGAACCATGGCCAGTATTGCAATGTTGAGGTTTACTCTGGTGATGTACATGATGGAGGTGCCCAACATTGAGAGGAGAGCTATTAGGAGGCGCACCGAGCACATGGTAACAGGCTTAGGTGGCATAGCTTGCTCTGAGGCATAGAATTGACTTGCAAACTCGCTGGTCAGTTTCATCTTTGCTGCTGCTAGCTAAATGAATCTAGATGTAAGTTGATTTTTAGCTGAATTGAACCATGGTTTGTTCTAGGCTCCAGTCTAGATTGTGGCAATGATTGTTGTGGTAACTGCTCTGTGGTGGTGTACAGCAATCCATTGAGATGGCACACGAGTTTGACCGCGGACTTAAATATGAATATTGGCTGTTATCAAATCAGTCAGAGCCACGTTATCTGAAATATACCAACTTGCACTCTTTAACTGTTTAACCTTGCTGCTACAATGCAAGCTCGAATAAATACATCAACCGGATTTATGCGTGATACCTCCCTATCAATGTTTCGAGCGCTACTTGAGCTAAACACAAAACAGTGCAAATTATCTTTGTGGTTGTCTTGTGATTTCTAGATTAGATTACACTTGAGTCCACATCGTTGATGCAGGAACTTAACTCTTATCTAAGTTTGGAGAAAAAGCTTAAATTTTTTTCAATAGTCTTGATTCAGACTTTGTTAGTGTTGCTGGCGTTATTAATGTTACGATTACTATTAGATATTCTTTTGCTACTGCTACTATAGCATTGTCTTTAAGGTTATTCAACTTTGGTCTGTTCTGCTATCATTGATACTGCTAAAAAGCAAAAGCTAGTCAAATTCTCAAATATTGACAAGAGGAGGAAACAAATAAACATGTTTAATATCTTTCATCACTGACAAGTATTACTCTTGTAGTCCTACAGAACATCATGTCACGATTCAAGTATGTAATGAGGAATGTGTCACGTCGCAGAAGCCATTTGGTATTATTACAATTCATTGACTACATGTGCTTTCCAGAAACATTGACTGCCAATGCTGTTATTTTCAACTTCCCACATTTGCTGCAACAAAATTACTCAGACTACTAACACACCATAAATGCTCTAATGATAACTTCGAGGAAATGATTCACACAAACATTGTAGCCTAATGGATGCGCATCTGGAATGTATTTGGTTAGCTTTGAAGCCAGGTGCTGGTTCCACCATGTACATGAACTATGACAGCGCTCCAATATTGTTGATTTATGACACTCGATCAAACGGGTGACGGTGGCTTATCTAAACAAACCCCTTCAAATGGGTTTGCAACGCAAGATGCACTGATTGATTATAAATGGACTTTAGCGTAGTTGCTTTTGAGCCATTTCACTCGTTATAGAGTAATCTTACACAGCACATTTAGCTCGAAAGTGTCGCATCATAGAGTAGTGATTGTCAGAGCGTACAGATTGGTTGGTTGTTTCAATCTTTGACACTTAAGTAGAAGGTACTTTTCCCGACTTGCAATTGATTAATTGTTTTTTTCAATTCTGCCAATTCACTTTCATTTGCAAGTCAAGATAAGTATATAATCATTATTAAAACATTGCTTCATTTCATCTATAGCATTTTATTGTCATTGCTACGACTTGACCAATCACTCGGAATAATATGAATCAACTTATGTGCGTCAGCCTCTTGTTCTATCTTCTTGTTCTTGGTTTTGTGTTGGCCCAGACGGATAATGTAGAACTTGTACAATCGTGAAACTGACTTAGATACTCACTACTTGTTGGTTGATAGGTTCCTATCGAGTCCACCACAAGCGAAACTATAGAAGAGTCGACCACCACAGACTCAGCGGTAAGACTTAATCAAAAATGAATAGTAACTTAACACATTTTTATTTCAAAATGGGAAGTCGGGCAGCATTGACACCTGGAACAGCTTTTCCTTGCTTCTTCGTGTAATGCCTGGATTGGTCTGCTCTTTTTCACTGGTAGTTAAGCTACTTTCAAACTAATCCATATCAAGTCATATTAAACACATTTTACGTTGTTTTCCGAATGAATTGTATTTGTTTGTAATCTGTGCTATGCCAATGAGATATCGGCCAATGACGGTTTGGTGCATACCGTGTTCTTCCACCACCAAAGCGACCGCGGTGGCCACCGACCATGGCCAAACCTTTGAGATCAGAGTAACACCTTTCACAGTGTTTGGGTGCAAGGGGAAGGGGGTGGCATGCAATACAGTTATCGTTTACAGTGAGCACTACTGCTTCGAGCATAGTCCACCGAGAGACATCAATCTAAACAAATGATGCGTCGGTGCAACGGCGAGTGACGAGGCAGACTGCGTGAGTTGAGAGGCGGACCGTGCCGCACTTTGGCATCATTCCATCAGCAACGTTGTCAGCGCCACTAAAAATAGTGCCAAAACGGTAGCCAAGCCACCGACAAGCGGTAAAGATGACGCTCGGCGAGACCAGTTGAGTATGGATTGAATGCATTCAATCGACAATTGGCGATCTATCGATCGATAGACCATAACGTAAACAATGCGCACCGCGTGCCAGTTCGCGTGCTGCACTCCACATTGATAGATGATATGCGATGACGAGTGGCCAAGCAGACCGGACCAAAGTGCATCAGGCCAGCGCTATCCGGTTATGCCCAAGGCCAACCGAAGCAACTCCAATAGAGCTTCGATGCACTTCACTTCATCACTTGGTAAGATGAGCCGTAGCAGGTTGTGTGTGTGTGTGTGTGTGGGTGCATTCCAACTCGCTCCACACCGCAATTGCCGTAGCACCTCTCGACCCTTAGCGGTGGTTCGATCGCGATCAGAATAGAAACTCCTCTCTCGCAACCAGCCAAGGTCAAATCGGGCGCGTGCTTTGTGAATGGCATCGGTATTTCGGTGACGATCGAGTTCGATCGCAATACGCTTGTTGATGGGGAGATTCAGGGAGTGTTACTACTATACTGTAATGTCTATACACAATCAAAGAAGACACAGCGACTACTTGTCTTCGAGTGAAGTCTGTCGAATGTTTACTATAACGCAAGCGTTAGATGCACGTAATCAGTCAAGCAACAATGTTAGCCTAGGACGCAGCGAACCATCGCATAAATCATTCCAAGATGCAATACAATATATACGCCACTCAGGCACCCTTTCCAACAAGCATAACACAGAGGTAATGCAAGAAATTGTTTTATGAATGCCGCGTTTCGATACATTAGCAACAAAGGCAATGAAGACATGATGAACATTATGAACATATGCGCAATAGAGAGGGATCAAAGAAAACTACTTGGCATGTTCTCAAGTACATATCGACGAGTGGCGTTTCATCTTTTCAATCTTGGGACCATTCTGTCCAACGGAGACATCAACGCCACAGGAAAGTTTGATTTTTTCCAGTTGTTGATTCTCGACCTCCTTAAACGAAGACATAATCTTTTTGACGCCTTCTTCGCTGATAAGTTCAAGATCGATCAGTTCGACAGTGTAGGCATTCGGGAGTTTCGCAATAGACTCAAGACTTAAGTCAGTAATGGAAGCACGTTTGATGGAAAACACCTCGAGTAGGGGACAGAGCTCGTGGATGCATGCAATCGATCGGTCAGTGAGGGCCGACTGGCGTCCGAATAATGAGGAAGAGGCATGAAGATAGAGTTCGCGCAGTTTGAGCCCACACGAACTCATAATGGCCAATACGGAGCAGTCGTCAAGTGAGCTTTCGCTGTCAAAGTCGTCAATCTCCTCGATCAGGTAAAGACACTCGAGTTCACGTAGCTGAGACAGATTCGCAAAAATGCCTTCTTTACGTGGTCCAAAGCTCTTGAATGTGATTTTAAGTGAGATAAGGTCTTGAAAGTAGTTGCCAATTAGCTTGTACGGCATGTTAGGACTAAAACAAAAGCCTACGTTGAGTTCGAGTTCAATCACGTGTCGACCCTTGCCTTGAAGCAAGCCATCAAGCACTCGCACGTTTTGATTAAAATCAGCCACTACAGTCTCGATACTATCTGCGATCCATTCGAGACAACCGCCTTTGAGACGGCAAAAGTTATTAGCCACATTTAAGTAGCGCAATCGGTCGCAACCCTTGACAATCACACGCAGTGAAGCTTCGTCGATGCGGCATCCGGCCAAGTTAAGCGTCACTACTTGCCGGCCATACAATTCAACAAACTTGATGAAATCAGCCTCTACAAGACCGACGCAATTAGAGAGATCAATGCGAGTCAGTCGAGGACATAGATAGTAGGTTCGGGAGATAAGATCCACACCGGACACTTCGAGACAGCTTTGCCGCAGACGGCCGTAACGGTATCCTAAAGAGAGAAGCAACATAACGCATCAGTGGTACTTGGCACTTCAGAATAGACGTCTGGCACATATTCATTGTCCCATTCACTCTACCTCCGCTCCGTCTGACAGAGACATCTCACTAGCACTGGAACGAATCGTCATCTTTCTTCCTGCAACGAGACAAACAAAGAAATCTTTTTTGTTGCTCGTACCAATGTCGGATGCATAGCGCCAAACCAACCGCCACACAGTTACTCCTAGCGGAAGAGAGCAGTAACCAAGCATGTAGAGCAATATTTCATCTCCACGTGCATTTTCAGGTAAATCCGATCAGTTTGCATCGTAAACAAGTGCGTGCTCTTTTGTCAACACAGTTCACAAACAAGCATCTTAGAGAACTGGCTATAAATAAATGAGAACTGACAGCTTGGGCACTGGTGCCAATCCGGCTATGTCTGGCACTGGCCACAGTTGGGAAGTAATTCAAGCTAGAGTTACCACTAGTGTGATTGACACGCCAGTCAGATCGCCACAAGTTGTCTGTTCAATCGGCGTTTGAATCGATTTGTTATCGGATTTGCTTGTGTAGTAAAATGACCACTAAACCTATGAATGGTAGCAGAAGGAGAGTGATCCCCTAAATGGCCACTGGCAAGCCGACAAACTTAGACACTTTGACATGAACAAACACTAGGTGTTTGATGGAGCAAACCAGAAGCGCGTGTAGCATCAAGTGCGATCAATTATCGCCGTGTCTGACAGGCACAAACGGCAAACGCGTGCGTACAAGAGGAACATGAATGATGCCATGGCAGTGACAGACTGAGTCGATACCAGCCTCACCACACTGACAACCACAAACTCGAAATTTGAGATTGTGCAAAAATCTTGTTGGTTTCGCGGCTTCGCTCTGTCTCGTCACTGCACGATTATTCTTAATTCTCTTGCTTATTCTTAATTCTGGCTGCGTTTGCATTTTTTCCCATCACTTACAATTTTGCATATAAAATTACTTATTTTTAATAATCGTTCTTACTCCAACTATCCTAAAATAGTCAAAATTTGCTGCTCTATCTTTACATTTATATACATCTACCTAGTATTGTGACTCATCTATAGCTAAGGCGAGTCGTAAAACGAGAATTAGGCGCGACGAGAAGTGGCGCCAAACAACAAGTGGAACGGATCGGGCTGAATTACGGGTAGGGGCAAGTCATCGCTCTCTTAGTCTCCCTGGTCAATGTAAGTCGGCGGCACTAACCTTGGGCAAACTTGAGTGTTGTCAACCTCGGCATTTTAGCCAGAATGCTCTCGAAGACCTCTGTGTTGATGTCGTCAATATAGCCTTCATAGAAATCGTTTGGCTCAGCACTCTGTCGGCCATGGTTCATTTGTTGCTCGAGCTGCTCGCGTAATTCATTAAAAACCAACTGGCACTCGGAGCAGCGATACTCAAAGTCACTGTAGTGTGAGCCGAGAGGCGAAACCGAAGGAGTGGAGACATCCAAGGAGGACACCGAGAATGCACTGTCGTCTTCTATTGTGGTGTTCGAAGGTGTCGAACTGGATGACCAGTGACTTCCGGCTCGTTTCTGGTTTCCTTGCTCTTCCATCTTCTGAGTAATCGACAAACATTTGTCACAAGCTTCAAGGGAGTTCATGTCGAGCAAGACGCTCGTTAACACTGTGGTTTTGCGACCCACGCAACCCTTGCGTTTCGAGTTGTACTGCTTGCCATAGGAGAAGTGTGCTCGCTGTGCTAGATGAAAGTCAACACACTCCTTCCAAAAAGCACACACTTGGCGACAGTTGACTAAATCACGATAATCGAGATACTCAAAGATAGCCGACAAGCAATAAATGTTAAGACTCTTGATAGATTTCACAGGAAACCGAGTAGGTAGTGTGGAGCTGCATGGTAGACATGGCAAGGTCTTGGCGCGCTTATACAGCAACTGCAGTCTAGCGCGTTGCAATTGTTTCTTGAGCTGCATTGTGACAATCGGTTGGCAGTGACGATGCTATGAGGTCAGCAAGGGTTGTGAGCGCAATTCATAACTTCCACAAACCAATGCCAACAATTACTCTCTGAGATTCACTTGGTGGCTAAACAACGCCTCACTAGACCACAAGAAACGACAAGTGAAGTGACACAGTGAACGAATGGCAGACCTTATATACCACACTGCCACCAAGAATGGATTCACTTGATTGGCTTAAGACGCGCACGCGGAGATGCCAGATGGCAGAATAGATGGAGGTGGAAGAAGGAACCGAGCTTACACTCCCTATTCTTGGCAAACGAAGCCAGTAACGCTCGGCGCGTCTGCCACACTACTCGTCCCGAGTGCACCCAACCGTAGCCTGCTTGAGGTGATTCCCAATTGAGAACCTCCAAAATCCTTGAGCTTTATGTCTAAGTCTAGTTAGACATATCGCTTGTTGAACAGACATGCCACAGGTGTTCATTCCAGGAGACATTCTCATTCAATGAAAATAGATAAGAAAATCATTGATATCTAGTTGTAAAGTATTGCTAGCAATTTATATCGATATCAATCTTTAGATCCTAGATCATGTGTTCGAGATAATGAATAGAGGAGGTTTGTGCGGTGCCGAGCGCTGTCACCCGTCCTGACGGGTACGACACTGTGTCACTGTGTGGTACTTATAATCGTAGCCGGTTGGGAGTGACACAATTTGTCATCGTACGCTCGCGCATCGCATCACTGTTTGGCTATTCTCTCGAATCTTCTCCAAGCGCAAGAGAACTCTTCCTGCTTTGGCGTACACTTCTCGTGTTGTCGGTGAACGTGTTCGGTGCCTGCCAACGTTGGGTGAGGTGAGTGAGTGGCACCAACACACGATCTGCATCATTTCGCCGAACGCCGCTTCACCAAGCAACATTGATGAAAAATTAGCTAGTGCTGAGTGGAGTTGTGCAATGTTCGAGCCACCGTAAGCTCGATCGCCTGACAGGGGGTATTTGCACTAAACTGATCCGGGTTGATAAATCGTCCTATCAACTTTTGTCAAATTAGCCATCGGTGATAGGCGACAAGTTTCGCATGATGCAATTCACTCATCTCAATTTCAGGGTTAAAATGCTTATGCAATTTTAAATGTCAATTTTGTAATGCAAAAGCACTTGTTCAAAAGCTATTCTTGTCGGTTGAATTCAATATAAATTAAACTAATGAGTTTTCCAAAATTTTCCAATCAATAACAAATGTTAATGTTAATGAGGTGTATTAATTTTCAAATACAGTCACTCCTTCCAATATAGCATTTCCTAATTTGTGAGAATTAATCGTTGGACAATTACAGTTATATTTATAATTATTTTGTTAATGATTTTCTATTAGAATGTTTTTTAATATAAAGTTCAACTAACACAACAGTTGTCACAACCTCTGTTGTTCAATAAAAAAAGTTGTCTATTCATAGAAAGAACTGCATTGAATTTGAGTTGATTGGCAACAAAGATGTATTCTACCCACGGCCTTGGGTAAATTGGAAGATAACTCTCATTGAGAGCAAGCTCGGATTCCACTTGGCAGCGATGGTGACACATAGGAATTGATGTCAACGCTAGCCGTGACCATGGACATCATCAGCCAAGTCGATGCCAGCGATCGTATAGTTGAGACGATTTGGGTGACATTGACACTAATTCCTAATAGTTCTATACTGCTCTCTCTTTCTCTCTCTCTCCCTCTCTGAATGGGCGACGCGTGCAGGTCCATTCACACCAAGAGATACACGGCACTTGCAGCATGTCAACTACAACTACAGGCAAGCATCACATCACCCACGCACTACCAATGTTGATGCATAAACAAACAAACCGGAGACTCGATTACTGAGACTTCAGTCACGCCTCTCATATATTGTGATGATATGATACATGTCAAGTATCATCTTCAAATACAGCAACTGCAAACACAACAAAACACTTAGCATCTATAGGTGCTCGCGGCAGTGGTGTTTAACACAAAGTAAAGTGATCGATGATGATGGCTAGCTGACACTGAGTGCGCTACCGCGGTTTAACAACACGTCAGTGCCGAGCGCTATTTTCAGAGATCCAACAATATACACCCAAATTCTTCTCCATTCAGAATGTACATATCACTTTTTTTCTCGTTCTCCCTCAAACACACACACTCTGAGATTTAGTTCAAGGAAAATTTTTCATGTTAAATTTAAATTTTCAATGTTAAACCACTTTTTATTATTTAAATGGTGACAATTGACAGAAGCATTTTTGCAAAAAACAATCTACGATATATTAACCAAACAAAAAAGTCTAGTCATGGGTTTCTATGTTCTATGTTAATGTTAACTAGTTTGTCCCAGAGATGTTTTTCTGAGATTTATCATAATTTTTTCATTGTTTTCTTCCATTGACTGTGGCGTTACTTAGTGGCAAGCGCCTTGCCTTCCACAGTGTTTTGGAAAAATTACAATATACAAGCAACAAGCCACATTATTGGTCGTTTCTTGAGTGTCGACTGTACTCCAGAAAACACCTCTACAGGCAACACTCAACAATCGGCCTGTTCAAAAAAAGATCTCCATTATAAATCACCATAGAGCAAGCGCACGCGTTACCTCTGGCCAGATTTCGAAAAGGTCACTTTGTACTGCCAAAGGTAGAGAACATTTTTGACCGTTTCTTGAGTGTTGTCTGTAGTTTGTCTTTTTGTTGCATAACGCCATCTGGTAACGCTCAAATGAGTTATTGTTTTTCTGTTTCGTAACAGTGTCCCAAGTTGGGACTCCCAACATGCTTTACGTATACAGGAAACACTCAAGAAACGATTAAGAATGTTCTATATCTTTGGCAGTTCAAAGTGACTTTTTTAAAGATGTGGCCAGAGGTAAACCGTGCGCCTGCTCTATGGCAACTTATAAAGAAAGTTTTTTCTTGAGAATCCTTTGAATTTTGAAGCTGACGTCGCTGTCTAAAAATCTAAAAATATTAATAACCATAAGCTATGAATTACGAGTTATTTTTGGAAAATAACCAAACATTCGATTCCTCGATTAATAAAAACTGCGACTACTCAATGAATAAAAGTGATCATTGATTAGTGATGATTTATTAATTTGAACTGATTTATGGAATCATCGAACTGGTCCACTGCAATCATCACCATCACTTATTGCAAGACAGTGGGAGTCAAAGTTAGATGTCATTTGTTTTTTTATCTTTCTTCTCCCTACTCGATGTGTAACTCTTTCGTCATTGCTATCACATAATATTGCATTGAATAATAATCTATTAAAGGTCATTATCATTGAATCACAAGAGAGTGTCAAAGAACTCGTCACTACAATCTAAAATGTTATTCAACTTTGTAAACAATAAACTAACTCCAGCACTTCCACGACGATACGAGATGTGGTACGATACGAGACAGTGATGTTTCACGTTTTACTTTTCAAAATTACATGAAAAGTGAAGCAAGTACCACTTGAAGTACTACTGTAATTTTATAAAAATGTCAATGATAAACAATTTAAGATAAGCAAAACTATATTAAAGGGTATTTATTTAAGTTTGAGATTTAGTTATATTAGACTTTCCTATTCACCAAGTCGTGGAAACACATGTGCATAGATGTCACTCTATCGAAATTACTTTATTATAAAGTTTATACAGTATGCCCTCAAACTTACGTCTTGTTGTAAAGGCAAAGTAAAAGACATTAATGGACATTGCGATGAACGAATTCGATTAATGCCTTCTATTTTGTCTGTTCAACAACGAGTAAGGTTGAGGGGTTACTGTAGATTGTATACATTTTTTACGCCATAATAAAAACATGTACATGTACATGTGTGAGCATTGTCTGCCCAAAACAACCGCGTAACATGGAGATAACATAAAATGAAAAATAGCAAGCAAGGATTGATGAAATGGTGAGAGGTGCATCTATGGGTAGCGAGTGACTCCCAAGGTGACCATCGATGGTAATTCTTTAGAGAGAACGATGGTCTGCAACTACTCGAGTTCTCGGTTTTTACTGAGTCTTGGTACTACACTGTAACTACAGTCTAAGTTGTCGCTTGGCTCGAGCTGAATATCAAGACTCCTCTCTCCTCCATGGAGTTCACTGCGCCTGACACCCCACAACTTAGACATTGCCATCCACTAGAAAAAGGGGTTCCTTTTCTACGACGCCATTCACAAACCAAATGTGTAGGGAAATGGGGGACCAAAACTAATTACAGTATGCCCTCATACTTCCCGAGAGTGAGTGTAGAAATCATCAAAGGACTG
>DVQH01001176.1:0-14219 GCA_018231625.1 Papilio phestus | reverse complement strand
ATTGAAAATCTATGATAAAGACTTGTCGAGTTATAACCAGAAACGTGCTTAATGTTGGCTTATAACCAAATAGTATTTTTAAGTGTTGTTGTATAAATAAATGTTTTAATTTAAAAAAAAATAATTTAGCCAAATTTTGACAATTCACTTAAATTAAGTCTTAAAATGGTCAGGAGAATTGTCAATTAGTTCTAGTGACAAATGTAAACACTTAATTTGCCAAATTTGACCTTTTGAATTCTACTGTCAATCTAGACAATTTAGACACATTTGTTATTTTGTGTTTATTTTAACAAAACAAACATATCATCTGAATTCATGTGTAATTATTTTGTGTTTTAACGCAATTTGCAATCGGTCAGTTAGAATCTGAGAGGTTCAGATAAGGAAGAAAACTGTGTCATATTAGCTCAAAGGAATCAATGATTTAGCCAAATGTTTTAATTATTTTACCAAAGTTATTTTCTTGTCAAATAAATTATTATTATTATTTTAATTTGAAATTTAAACCAAGAATTTGTCTGGAAATTATTCAATTATATTCATTTGAGCTAATAAATGGAATAATTTGCATCCCATTTTATAAAGTACACACACTTATCTGATCCCATATTAACAATTTTTTTATAAAACACAAACACAAAAATAGGATTTTCCACATGAAAAAATTATATATATTTTAGCAATATTATCCTAAAATTTTTTTCAATATTGCTCGAATCTATTGTCTATCGATTGTCATATGACAAATTTTCAATTTTTTAAAAGATATTTCTGTATATATTATCAAAATTGCCCACACTGTAAGATCTATTTACTATTCGATTTCAATTTTTGCCTGTTTCATCCAGAATCCGAACAATAGGATAAAACAAAATTGGGCCGCACATTTTTGCCGCCAAAGGGTTAATCAAAAAAAGATTTACTTTCAGTGACCCAACTTTCCCGCCAAAACGCCGTAGGAGACAAAAGAAAGACTAGACACCATACATACCTAGATTAAAGCTAATATGATCGCTCATGCCGTAGAGTTGTCCAAAACAAATCAACTTGTGCTCCGGCTTAATGCCCAACTCTTGCATCCTGTGTGTGTATGTGGGGAATATATTAAAAGCATTAATTATAATTAGACTATGGTAATTAGTTGAGAACAAAAAGGCTCGACTCTCACCGTTTGATGGTGTAGCGTACGGTGTCTTCGTTATGGGTGGCAACCATAATGGCATACTTCTTGCTATCCAAACCAGTATCGATGATGTTTTTCATGAAAAAATCCAAAGTCTTCTCGTACATCTCCGAGGTGGCCTTAAAGGTTGGGTTGATTGGATCGTCATAGCCAAGCTGCTTCGCTCGCAGTCGTTCTTGTTCCAAGTATGCCCCGCGTACTAATTTGGCGCCAAAGTAGAAGTTTTGCCGCCGTGATAGCTCCACATCAATCTGACAAGTGTCGTAGGCGCTCTGGTGGTGAAAGAGAGAGACAGAGAGAGAGAACACAATAATCAATCAATCCATTTTACTATCAATAGACCTTGTCAATTGTTTAAGACAACCTATGCCTTTCAATAAATAAATAAAAATACTACAACATTATTTAATTTCAAGTTAATCGAGTCTTAAAAGTTGAAAACAAATTGATTTACTTGTAAATACAATGGCCCGTATTCATCTGTCCCCTTTATGATAAAATTTGAAAATTTTAATTGAAGTTAATTTATACTAACTGGTCTAATTAAATTTAAACATTGTTGAAGATATTGTTGAGGTTAGTTTTCCCTTAGGTTCCAACAAAATTTGACCCTTAGGGAGACAGATGAATACGGGCTAATATTGCAGTTAATTAGCCAAACTAGAGTATAACTAGAGTATATAACTGAAAATAATTACAAAATACTGTACTATTAAAAGGTGTTATACACGTTACAGTTCAGAATAATTTAAAAATTCACAATAAATAATCTACTATAAAGTTGAACTTTTCAAAAATAAATAACTCAATACAAACTTATTAACTCTTTTAAAATAATAATCATATAATCACCGACTATAGATACCATTAAAGCGTATTTTATACAAATTATAGTAGTTTAGAATAATCAAAAATCTAATAAAAGTTCTATGATAAAAAGTTAAATTGCGAAAATAAGCAACTGATTTGATGACAAATTGGTTAGTGTCTATTGATAAGATATAGTGATATCGGAACTCTGCACATACCTTCAAATAGCATTGATAGGTATTGAAGATGATCGCTTTCTCTTTGTTGTACTTGCGCATCAGTTCTAGCGTGATACGATTGATGGCAGGCTGGAAGTAGGTTTGTTCGGCATCGATCAACACCCGAACATCACGCTCGGTGGCAGCTCGGGCAATGGTGTGAATGCGACGCATCATGTTGCGAAACATCTCCTCTTCCTCACTGGTAAGTGCGTGAATGATTCGTTCCATTCGTTTAGTTCTCAGGTTGGGTACCTGGAACACGTCGCTCACCAGACACTTGGCGTCGATCAGACCATTCCAGCAGAAGAGATTGATCAAGCCACGTTGGTCATAGTCCATTCGGTTGAAAAACTTGAGCACTTCCTCGTTGTCTGTGTCAATTTTAAACCGTTGATCAAGCTGCTTCTGGAACTCACTGGGCGACACATTGCCAAACACCATCGATTGCTTGCCCGTAATCTCTTGGAAATACTTCCTGGATCTCGCAATCACCTCTGAGAGTTGTAGCAATAGCTCTATAAATCACCAAAATAAAAGCACTACACATCAACACCTACACGAAAATCAATAGTATGTAACAACTCACCAGGTCGACCCAGGGCAGTGAGTTTGATGGCGGCAAAGCCAGTGCCATAAGTGGCACCAGCCACCGCATCAAGGCATCTGAGGAAAACGTCCATATTCTTTTCACAGTTAGCTTCATTTAAATAGAAGTAAGTTCGGGCCACTGGTCGGTGTTCCTTGCGATGTGCCAGCACATCGTCGTATTGGTACTGCTTGCCTGCCACCAATATTCACACATTATATTAATTTGATCATTTCGGGTTAACAAATCAACACTTACCCGGTTCATCCTGACTGGTTGCTTCACTTTTCGGTTTATGCTCAGACTCTTTTCTGTGTAAAACATAAATCAATAAAATAAACAAATTATTGGTTTCATTACAATTATATATCAGTTAATCGATAGAATGTCAAAAATAGTAGTAGCAATGAATGATCACGCACTTATCAGTAGAAATATCCTCTTCTGCGGAGTAGTCAAGAATTGACTTGACTCCAAACGATCGAAGATGATCGAGGGCGGGCCGAATGTCGGTCTCGTCCTTGCCGGCGACAAACTGTCCGTAGAAGGTCCACTTCATCACTTGGTGGAATAACCGCTGGCCAAGTACTTGCCGACTCCATTTGAGCAACTATAGCAGTTTTTAAATTATGTACATAAAGGGTTATGGGAAGTCAACTCAACTCAACACTTGATTGCTTCACCTTTGCGTGATTGTAGACAAGGGTATCGAAGGAACTGATGTAGAGCACAATGACAGCTCGAAGCAGCTCGGCTGTGGTCTTACTCTTATAAGCTTGTTTGGTGTCACGAAAGGTCAAATCAAGGGTGTCTCGAGTGTAAGGCGGTGAGACGCCTGATAGGGCGCGAAGTGAGGTCGAACTTGGCTCTCTCCAAGGACTATGCTTCTCGAGAGAGGACCGAGCGTGGTTTAGATGGCGCGAAAGAGACACATCGTGCCATCTGTGACTTAGAAAGACTTGACTTGACAATTTGCATGGATTGACTCGAAACATAGTTCATCACTAGAATTGAGCTCACTAGAAAGAGATCTACAATGATTAACCTTAGAAGGACGGACCTCGTTGACTGAAGAATATAAATAAAATAAAAATCAAAGTATGCAACAGACTAGAAACCGGATCACACAGGTCGAAAATGATTCAGTGTAATGTTACGAATCGATCTGAAATGATAAGGAAACATATCAGTTATTGCAAGCAGTCACATTTTTTGCTGTTGCACTTCACCAATCAGCATATATACCGACGGTAATTGCTAAGTGGTGCCTGGTTGAGATAAGAAAATACCCTAATCAAACTAGACTCACGGTACCATGGCCAAATGCTGGATTTTATTTCTATTTTTATTTTATTATTGACATCGATTACGCACGCACACTCATGCCACCGTTACGTTAGCAGAAAGTGCAAGAGTGATAAGATGAACAACAAGTAACTCATGGTGTGAGAAGTAAACGAAGATTCCAGTAATCTAAATTATATATCAGTGTTATCTGTCTTACCATGCTGGTTGATTTGGTGGCAAGGAAGTCAGCCGTTAGGCCATTCCAGTCATGGAATGAGAAATGCTTGTGACTTTTGGTGCCTAAATGAGGGGCGATTCCAGATGGCAATGCGAGATCAATCTGATCTCACCATCCGGCTGCCAATCAGATTGAGGTAGGATATAGGTGGTGGTAAAGCCAATCGAAGGCACACTCGATGACGATGACGGTGTCGGGAACAGAAGGATAATCGAAGGTGAGGCAAAAGTCAGGCGACTCGCATAGAGCGAGATCTATGCATTGCCTCGGAGTGGGGGCAGTGTTGACACCACCACTGCAATGTGGGTGCCGTGCGGAATCACATGCGCCCGTCTCTCCCCCTTCCCATATGTCGCAAGTGTAGACATCGTTTTCCCTTTGCAAATTGGCATGACTTAGGCAATGGCAAAATTGGGAAAAATAAGGGAAAACAAGAGGAATAGATATTTAAAAACGTTTCACATCAATACATAATAGTAAATAGGCCACGCCTCTTTCCAACCAATGCCGATCTCTATTGGTGCTCTACTGCTCTTCTGCTCCACCGGGAGAATCGCGTCACACCAACAACAAACACAGAGAGAGGGAGATACACAAAGAAGAGCATAGAGAAGTGAAGGGGCCTTGACCCAGACGCGGCGACTCGCTGCCACTGCTCTTCATCATCGTGTTTGTTGGTTGTCACCTCGCCACCGGCACCATATTCTCGCTTCTCATCAGGTCAGTTGGCACTGGTTGAGTAGACACCCAAATATCTTCTTCACTAAGCCTTAGGTTTGCAGGAGAGCCAAGAGTTAAATTGTGACAAACTCTCACTTGGAGCTAGTTAGGCTACCCAAGTTTTCTCGGACTGGGCAAGGTTAGTGATAGTTGATACCGAGGCCGACTCGTCGCGCAAGCATCTGCACGCAAATATAATAATACAAAATAATATTCATTCGATTCAAACCAAAATGTGGATTTATTCCAAATACAGTTTTTTTATTTACTCTACCAATTCATATGATAATGAATGGCTCTTATTTATGTAGTCAGTATATTTGTTTAGAATTATTCTTAAAAGTATTCATTCGATTATCAACAGGGTTGAAACAAATCCATTGACCATTTTGGCCATTGTTACGGACTCGAACGCACCCCTGATTATCAAGTGTTATCAAATTTAATTATCACTTGATAATCCAATGGATAATCATCAGGGTTACGCTCGAATCCAAACAAGTCTATTGGCTATGTTGCGCCCTGATAATCATGGAATGCTTTTTGGAACACAAAAATATAACTTAAAACAACTCACATTGTCGCTATAAATAATATTCAAAAGATAAGGTGAAAACCAATCTTAACCAATAAGATTATTTAATGTCATCATTTGAATATTTACTCACGTCATTTAAATATTTACTCTAGTAGTGAATGCCGTTTCTTTCGAGCCACTGATGTTTAGGTTGAACGCACCACTTGCATCTACAAAGCAATAAAAACATAGTTAATTTAAATTTGAGAGAACTCATGTCCAAGTTGACATTTTACCTTGAAACCCCCCTGATTATAAATCATCTTCGTTCTGATTTCAGATTAAAAGTCACAACTGATGGTGCTGCAGCTGTGGTTTGTAGCCGACCTGAAGATCTCATCGTGTATACGATCTCATTACAATCTGTGATAGTACAAACAAGCAGAGATAATCCACGCGTTGTGTGCCGCGTCGGTGGTGATAATTGAGCCATTCTCCTTCTCCTCTCCATCATAATCATCTCATCTCAGCTTCTAATCGCACTTCTCCTCTTCAAACACCAGCGTAGCACAGCAACCCGAACCTGACGATCTCACCCAAACTTCTAGCACTGGCCACTTTGAATGCCAACGATCTGGTGTAAGCAACATAGCTGCTAACAGTGAAAACACCCATCGTGTTGTGTCTATAAGTTGATCAACAAGACAGCAACATTTGGGTGTTTGTGACAACTAATTGAAACACACCGCCAATAACAACAACACAGGGAGAGGGAAAGAGGAGCGTGGTGCAGTGGCTGTGCACACCTTGGCGCGCCAATGCACGTCATTTGAAAGGTGTGTGTGTTGTGTTGTTGATGGTGGATTGTCCAAGTTGGTTACCTTGAATTATATAAGTAGTCTTCACTCGCACTCACAGCTATACTCAGCCACTCATTCCACCACACGGTTGCATTTTAATCTATGCTGTTGATGATCATGAAACTTCTCTGTTGCGTCGTTTTACTCTTCGGCCTAGCGTGGGCTTTGCCTGCCAAAAATACGGACCAACTTCTCAAAGAGAACCAAAACATGAAAGATGACAAGCATGGCATCAAGATGGGTCAAGTTTTTCCAGGTTGTGATGATGCTGAGGTATTGTTTGTCAATTCCCAACTACTCTTCTGCGTTTGATGACATTAAAACATATTTTGTTTATATTTCTAGACTGATCTCCAAGTTGATTGGGACAATTCACCTCTAAACTACACGTGCTATCAGCAAAATTCTCCGTTTGAAATTCAACCCAAAATAAAGCCAATTCTCGAGTGTGAAGATTTGCCAAAGAACTATATGGTAAGTGGATTTATTTATTAGTTCAAATGAAACAATGATTTGGACAAATATTTAATAGTTTAATTATTTTTCTGTCAAATACATTGGTTTTACTAAATGGAATTTTTATTAAAGCAATTAATAAAATAGTAAAATCGGAAATTGGAATTTAAGGATAATATATTTCTTAGCTCACAATATTCTAGCAAATGCATCGCTATTAGAATTGTTAATCATTTATTGGGAAAATAATGCATTTATTTGGTGAATTAGTTGGTTAACTTAAAACAATATTAATTTATTTGATAGAAAAATCACTTTGACAAATTAATTGAACCATTTTGGCTAAATCATTGATTTCTTTGGGCTAATTAAATATGCTCACCGTTTGATGTGTTAGTGACCTGTCACAACTATAACTAATATATATATCAATCGATTGTTGTAGCCTCAGCACTTTTGTATGAAGGACTCGATCAGGTACAACCACTCGTTGCCGACCCACGGTGACCATCGACCACTGTGGCCCGTGTTTGGCGAGTATCTCTTTGTGCCACCACAGCGATGGCTGCACAACGTTGAGGTAATTGGTGTTCACCATTGACGCAGGTTACTCTGGGAAAATCCCTGCTAGTAACACACTTGTGCATCTATATTCCCTCTAGCATGGAGCAATTGTGATGCTCTACCACCCATGCGCGCATCCCTTCATGGTGAACAAATTGCGCAAATTGGTGACCAACTGTATTCGAAAGCATGTGATTACTCGGGACGCTGTTCGCTTGACCCCGGAACGACCTCTGGCACTGGTCACCTGGGGCTGTCGACTCGTGATGAATGAGGTCGACTCGCATCAAGTGATTACCTTCATCAAGGTTGGTTTTTTACTAATCTATTATCAGTCATTCCACGGAATAGTGAGATAACTGGCATTCTGAGATGTTGCTTTCACTAGTTGTTTCTATGGGAAATTTTGTTTTTAAAGAAAGCGAAATGTTTATTTATTTTATACAGTAAACCCTCAAACTCATGCATTGTTGTCGAATCAGAGTAGAAGGCATCAGTATATATTTGTTGCTGCCTTCTGCTCTGCCTCGACAAAAATGCATTAATTCGAGAGCAAACTGTATAAGAAGTGAAAGAAGTATTAGATTTGAAAAATGTGTTACGATCGATCAATTTAGGAAAAAAAGTGTTTAAAAAGAAGTTTCTAACTTTATTTGAACTTTACTTAACCATCTTAATCTAACCAGACTTTCTTCACTTTACGGGATTACTTTGCAACCATCTCATAGTAACCAAGGATAGCGTGTAAACGAACACACTTTTGTCTAGTAAGATATTCTTGTCTAATCCAGTCAATAAGGTTAATTTGATATACGAAAAATTTTATTAAAGTTTTTAAAAATTTTCTTTTTAATTAAACCTAATTTCTCATTTATCTGAAAATCGAAATTAATGAAAGCAAAATCTCAATTTGTCACACTAATCCGCGGATGTCTGATATCAGTGATATATAAACACATTGTCACCTTTTTTTCTTACACTTGATTAATGTTGTAATTGTGAAATGACAGAAACACGCATTGAACGGTCCCGAAGGCACCTATCCCAAGGAGGGTCAGTTCACCAAGAACTTGATTCAGCGGGCTATGATTCCAGTTGGATCAACCTACGGCGACGATGTGCTTTGTCCTTTCAGTTTTTGATGCTTTCCTACCTCTCTCTCTCTCTCTCTTTCTCCCATTTCTGGTGATATGATCACACACTAGTCATCATGACCCAATCAATCAATCGACACTCTTGTGTCACACATTCTCTGTGTCAACTCTATCCCAACTGTTCCACATCAAGTTAATTTAAATCACGCCATAATATTTGTTTTTGGCATAATTGTTTTCGGCATATTTCTATGTTTTTTTAATTTTATTATTTGTTTTCAACAACGGCCAAATATATCAAAGAAAAAAGAATCTTTGTTTGAATAAATATTGAATTTTATGTAAACATTGCAATTGTATTAATATATCAAAATTTGATTCTATTATACAGTATAGTTTTGTTTTAATTTCTTTTTTTCAAGCTAAATATTGAGTATGCATATTGAAGAGTTATAAATATATAACAGCTAATTATTTTAGCCATTAATGGCGTACCGTAGGTAAAAATTATACATTTTACTTATGTTAGACATCTAACATAAGTCAAATTATAAATGTTATAGAATTTTAGTTTGGTAAAAAGTTCAGTATTGAAAACGCTTTGTGGCTGTAAAATGTTAGATATTTTAATTTTATGAGTCACCATTTTTGATTAATTAATCTAAAAATAAGGTGAAAAGGTTCTAATAATAACTTATGTTCAATTAATTTTCTTGTTCATAAACAAAATCCAAGTATTTGCATAAAAATTACTTTGTCGGTTTGAATTTGGCTAAGTTTACTTGGCCTAGTCAAAGTAAAACTTGGTGTAGGCCAATTAGTACTTGAAATGTAAAATGTAAGTTAACCTAGGCAGAGTGTCACTCCGTTTTTTCTACTTTGCCGGTAGCATTACTATAAAAATATGGCTCTAAACTTAATCAGCATTTTTGTTCGGGAACTTTCTCATACCCTGGTTTGAGTAGCTGCCTCTTTCAAGACTAATAACATAAATCAGTGTATGAGAAAGTTCTCGAACGAAAATACTGGTTAAGTTTAGAGCCTTTTATTAAAAACAATGAAACGAATGACCCGCCTTTGAAAAAGTTTCTGAAAAGTAAAATTAGAGTGAAGAAAGTTGTCGGGATGGAAAACGCGCGCGCGCGTGGGACATGGCAGAGTGACACCGGCAGCAGATGTCGCTACCGTGCCGTAGTGATCTCACTAGTTAGAACTGGGCAGTGTGCGAGCCAGTGCAGTCGTGTGCGAGACAGCTCCGCCATCGACTCTGAACAAAGCGTGTGTTGCGTGTGTGCTTCTCTCTCTTTCTTTCGCCGACTCTTTGCGTGCCTCGCCAGACTCTGTCTCTCTCTCACAGTGGTCGCACTCTCTCCCGAGCCACTCTCTCGTCACTTGTACATTATAAAGGTGCCCACTCACACTTTCCCCATCTCTCGTCGCACTACCCTCCTTTTTTGATCACGTTGTTCTCGGAGGTTTCTTCTTGTGATCCACTAACCACCTCGCCCACCGGTGAATCATTTCTATCACTTTTAACCAAGTGGAGGTGAGTGACCATGCTGCCGAGGGATGCCATTCTCTCCCTAACTCGTATTTCCTGTGCACTCATAGTCCGGCGTGCCACACACTACCACACCGGTGAAACCTTTTTACTTCTTAAATAATCGCATAATGCATGCAACGGTTGTAGTCATTCTCACCAAACTCTACCGTTGTTTTCTTTGAATTATGCAAAATCAATTGTTCAAATAGCCTTTAAACCGTCGCTATAGAACTAATTTATATCTGTGTCTTTACGCACTGATGAAGCGCTAACATTTTTTCTTATTACTTTTTAATAGTATTACGACCGTTGATAAACAACACGATCCAAGATGCAGCCCCAACCAGAAGCTGATATGCCGTCTTTCAAGGTATGTCACTGACTTCAATCACGTCATCATCATGATGCATAATCATCATTGTGTTTCTTTTCACAGTGTCTACTGGTCGGTGACGGTGGTACCGGTAAGACTACATTTGTAAAACGTCACTTGACGGGCGAGTTTGAGAAAAAGTACGTGGCGACACTGGGCGTGGAAGTGCATCCACTTGTGTTCCATACCAACCGTGGTCCACTCAAGTTCAATGTCTGGGATACTGCTGGTCAAGAGAAGTTTGGTGGTCTACGAGATGGCTACTACATTAAAGGTAATTTCATTCACCTAGAGTTCTACACTTAAACACCGGCAATAGCATAAGTGAATTCCGCTGCTCGAAGTTGCAATTCGAGTTTTTCGGTCAGACCTTATGCTAGAGTAACCCGGGAGAAGTAGAGCAAACTAAATGCTGCATTGCCTAAATCCGGTGCTTTGTGACTAACTCTCTGTTTCTTCTTACATTAACTTTATAGGTGAATGCGCTATCATTATGTTTGATGTAACCTCGCGTGTCACATACAAGAATGTTCCCAACTGGCATCGTGATTTGGTTCGTGTGTGCGAAAATATTCCAATCGTACTGTGCGGAAACAAGGTGGACATCAAGGACCGCAAAGTGAAAGCCAAGTCTATCATTTTCCATCGCAAGAAGAACCTCCAGGTAAGAGCTTTACACATTTTGTTCAACATTAAGCATAAGTAGCATGGGGCTGATAAGCTTTTCCACTAGTCGCTTGTTAGCTCTTTAGAAAGTCTTATGCAAAATTAGTTTTCTTTTGGCTTCAACATCCGTGGCGAGCGTTATATTCCAAAACTCGTGTACATTGAACGTAGTCTAACATTGTTTATATGATTTCCTCATAGTACTACGACATTTCCGCTAAGTCGAATTACAACTTTGAGAAGCCGTTTCTGTGGCTGGCTCGCAAGCTCGTTGGCGATCCGAATCTCGAATTCGTGGCCATGCCCGCCTTGGCACCACCCGAGGTGCAAATGGACCAGGAATGGCAGCGCAAGCTCGAGGAGGACATGATCAAGGCGCAGAACACCTCGCTTCCCGACGATGACGACGAAGACCTCTAAAAAGTGGGGTCGCTCGAGCATCATCCTCTACTGACGACACTCTCGCACCACACACCATCATCTCAGATCAGTCCTTTCTCTCTCTCTCTTTCTCTCCTCCTCCCAGTTTGTATTTTTGTAGAGTCTCGATAGCTTCTTTCTCTCTCTGTAACCGTTTTAAATTGTTTCCTTTTTTAAAACAATGAAATCGATTATTATTATATTAAATTACAACTGTAAATTATTAATACCTGACACCACTCTCTCAATTTTCCACGCAGCTCGAGATATTCTACTTGGGTAGTGTGCGAAACTCCCTGTGAAACTTTCCTTTTTACACCACTACAACAGACACACTTTCGATAGACTCTTGTTTATTTTTTATAATATTATAATTGATGATGATTGAATGGATTTTATTTAATTTTTATATTATAATTTAAGTTTCATTATTACTTTATTATAAAAATTGAGAAAATTATTAAAGAAAATGAAAAATAATTCCTACTTGACACTGATATTATTTATTTGATTCATTGATGGTGTGAGAAGACTGATGGATGGCAAGTTGAAACTCAATATTTTTCACTTTGTACTTTTTTTGGTAGATTTAGGTTTTGTACTTGTATTGCTTTTATATATATTTCATTATAATTTTATAACAATTTAACAATAATTTGATACTCTTTTGATTACGATATTTTTCTTTTCCTACCACCATAAATTTCTTTTAATTATATTTGATTTCTTTTATCTCTTGAAAAATACAATACTTTAAATGCCGTGACACTGTAAACAGTTTGAAACAAATAAAAAATAATAAAACGTTAACCAGTTTTGTTTGTTTTGCTTAGGTTAGACATTTACATTTGGGTTATATTTTTGTTTTTAATTTTAAACCACTAAAAATCCATTTACGAATTTTCTTAGGAACACTTAGAAATAAATCTTTTCCTTCTTTTGTAAATTGACTTGCTGTATTTGAATTAAAATTTCATATTTAATTTTGACTATTTTCCCCCAATATACATTCCATTCGTATTACCTGTCTTTGTTTATTTATTTTGAATACAATTTGTGTTTATCTCTCCCCTCCCCCCAAAGCTACGGGTTGCTCTCACTTTAATTGAAGTGTAGAAAGTAACTTGATTGCTACAGCATCTACTATAGTATTTAGTGACGTTGATCGAACGATTAACATAACTCAAAAGGTCAAGTGTTTCTGTTTGTCTGGATGGGTGTAAGTAAAGGGTGTCTCATAATGTTGGTGCTTAAGCTCAATTAAGAGAATTTCGAATTCAAATTTTACAAGTTTGAAATGTTGGCTTTCAAATGTGTTCTCAATGATTGTTTTTTGTCTAAGACTCACTTTTCAAGAAGTTTGTCTCATTTATATTCAAATTTATATCTTTTAATTGACATTTTTTAAAATTTTAAATAGTTTCGGTGTTTTGTAAATTTTCAATTTTTCATTCCATAAACTCCATTGGAGCGTTTTGCAAGCTGGCAAACTCATCCTGTTATGTTTAGTACAGCAACTGTAACATGTCTGAAAGTTGAATTATGTGAGTATGAAAGGTTTAGTGTATTTAAAAAAAATGTTAAGCTCAGAAAAAGCCAGAGTCCCCATTATGGAACACCCTTTACTAGACTATAGAGGCAAGATAACTGGATCTGACGTTTGATCCAACTCAGTAAAGTATTGACTTGACCAAATTGTGCACACTTGTGACATTTACATTAAGTTCTGGATTACAGTTTATCACGGACAACCAAGAATTAGATAAACATACAGTTTGAGCTTATATATTAGTCGTCATATTATTATTATTATTAGTTCTAATATTTGGTTTCCTGGAACTACAGTGTTAATTTGGGTCAGTTTGAGTGGGTGTGTTATTGCGTTGGTAGTTAATTCCGGGAAATGTGTTTACTTTTGCCTTTTGAAATTGACTTATTGATGTTTTTTACTAAGATACACTGGTTCATTTTAAATTATAAAAAATGTCGCCATTTTTATATTGATGAATAGCTTTTGAAAATAGAAACTTTTTCTTCGAAACTTCCTTATACTTTAAATTAAATGCAAATTCTCTTGATTTGTTGTTTCCAATTTTAAAGAAAACACTGTTTATTTTAAAAATGGATCAACCAAAGATTAAACTTAAGCTAGCAACTTGACATTATGCTGAGTTACAGGTTTCTCATAAAATTTCTTCATCAATAAATAGCAGCATAAGTAGTAAGCAACGCCATTATCTACTGGACAAGATAAATAAACACCAGGTGAGCTCAAACTAATTGCAACGGTTAAGAACTAAAACATTTTTCTAAACAATTGTCCCCATACAACTACTGGAATTCTAGATAAGTTATCTCGAATAACATTCGATCTCACTCTCCGGTGCTATATCGATCGATAGGTTTGGATTTTGCGTTATCGATCGACATGATCATTGGGTAAACGGGCGTGTGCTCGATTACGCGCCAGATTGATCAGCGCACGTGCAACTCGTTTTGTAAGCACAGACACATTCCAGTTAGATGACGTCGAACTGGAGCTAGACTGGTAAAGCACTGGAGTAGTAGCACAGAACGGATTTTGTAGGTTCCACTCAAAACTATTCTAAAGCTTTAAATAAAGTACAGTATTGCCTCAAGTTTTACTTGCTTCACTTTTCACACCAAACCATTGTAAG
>DVQH01001175.1:0-14221 GCA_018231625.1 Papilio phestus | reverse complement strand
GAGAGAGAGAGAGAGAGAGAGAGAGAGAGAGAGAGATAGAGAGAGAGAGAGAGAGTGGAGAGAGAGAGAGAGAGTGGAGAGAGAGAGAGAGACAAAAACAGGAACTGAACTAGAAAAATATTGAGACAAAAAATCCAAATTCTTTTCCAACTATTCCACTTTTCCAAGTAGTGTTTGTGTGTTTACAAATAAAATCTGTTATTGAAACCAACAGTTCGTTCACTTTTTTTTTGAATTTCGCGCTCCAAATGCAATCGGCATCTCCTTTTTTGTTTGCTTCACGATGTTTCCCTCCCCCTTTCTCTCTCTCTCTTTCATGAAACCTCAATTTGTCAAAACAAATCGTTTGTCTTATTCCCCCTTTCTCTCTCTCTCTTTTGATTCAATACAAACATCTAAATCAATAAATCGATTCGTAGTGAACAGACAAATGAGAGAGAATCGATATGAAAGAGTATATTAGGGAGGGAAGTGAGAGAAAAAAGGAGAGATGGAGAAAGAGTGAATAACTTATCATTGATAAGGGATAAAGAGAACATACCAAAACTCAAAACAAATTCATTTTTTAAGTGTTTATTTTTTCCTCTAAATATATTATCATGATGATAATGATGAGTTTGTTGAGTTGTTTCATTCGTAATAATAATAATAATAATGACCATGATTTGGATGTGTGATGAAGATGTTTGCTGATGATGAAGTGATTTGAGAGAGTCGATTTTGGAATTCGATCAACTCATCTGTTCCACGTACTCTTGTACGTGAATCAAGAGTCGAACGTGAAGAACAAACAGTTTGAGTCCATCGCCGAGATTGGTCACTCGTATAAAGTCGCTTCGGGTCATTTCCAGAAACTTCGAACCGGTGATCTCCTGTGGAAGGGAAAAAAGAGACGAAAACAATCGATTTAAATAAATAGCCTAAAGTCAAACAAATATATTTTTTAATAGCAATAAAATAGTTTTTCTGGGTGTAATAAAAAATAAGGTTCAGGATCATTTAAAATTAAAATAAATTTTTCCATTTTTTCAATTTTTCTTGTAAAAAACGGTGGCAAAAGATGATAAAAATTCGAATTTTAACACAGAAAAGAAGTTAAATTCTAATCCTAATTTTTAGAATCGAATATGAATTCAAAGTGGAAAGCAGAAATTTAGATTCGAATCGAATATGAATTTAAAGTGTAATACAAAAAGTTGAATTCGAATCGAATTCAAAGTGCAATTAAAAAAAAGTTAGATTCGAATCGAATATTAATTTAAAGTGTAACGCAGAAAATTAGATTCGAATCGAATATGAATTCAAAGTGTAATGCAAAAAGTTAGATTCGAATCAGATAAGAATTCGAATCAAACTACGCATGCGTGAACAGATGTTAGAAAAAAGTTAGATTCGAATCGAATTTCAAGTGTAACGCAGAAAGTTAGATTATAATTGGTTAAGAATTCGAATCAAACTGAGCATGCGTGAGCAGTATTGCAATGTGTTACATGTGTCGATGTTGAAAAAGTTTTTTTCTTTCAACTAAAAACGCTTACCTTTTCCGAGAAGTACTCATCAGAACCGACAAAACCGTTTTGAGAGAGGAATCGTCGAAGATGTTCATGCGTCCAGGTGGTGACATCGGGATCAAGATCGGTGAGATCGAGTGCCCTTCCAAAGTCCTCCTCATCCTGATCCTGTGCCTTTCTCATGTACAATTCAAGCGAACTACTCGGATCATCCTCCTTGATCTTTCGCACAAGTCGTTCGAAAATCTCCGCATAGTTCTTGGTCCTCGCCACAAAGTCATCGTCGTCAGGCAAGTCTTCCTCCTCCTCCATTGTTGCATCAACTCCACCCTCTTCACCCTCCGCAACTTCCATCTCTTCATCATCATTCTCATTTTCATTTACATCATTCTCTCCTACATCCTCTTCTTCTTCTCCTTCCTCCTCACCCTCTTCATCATCATCTTCTTCATCCTCACTTTCATCCTCGTCACTTTCATCTTCATCTTCTTCATCATCATCCTCTTCCTCTTCCTCATCATCAACCTCTTCATCGACACCAACACCATTCTCAAGATGACCATTCGGTGTAATATGACTTTCTACTTGTTCTTCTTCTTGATGCTCCTCTTCTTCTTCTTTGACTTTAACTAAGGATATGAAAATTGTCAAAATTTTAATGTAAATTTCGACGTACTTATCTATCTTTTAATGTCTGAACCTATATGTGCCCCAATAACTTAACATTCAAAAATAGAATAAGTGAACCGTTGAATTGGGTTATTAATTATAACTTATTAGAGACAAATAGATTAAGATATTGTGAACTTTACCTCACTTTAAAAAATCGCAAAATTCCAAATTTCTAAAAAATTTCAAATTTTTTAAAGTAACACCGCGATTTTTCGAATTTAAAATTTGTGATTTTACAAAATTTAAATTCACAAAATTGCGAATTTGTAAAATTCCGGTGATACTTAGAAATTCGCAATTTCATTTTTACAAATTGGTAATTTCGCAATCGCAAATTCTTTTTTTTAAGTGTGACATATGTTTTCTATGATCGAGCTCAACTGATTAAATTTTTAAGTTCAATTTTAATTTTTTTAAACCCACTCAAAATGTCATAAAATCATTAAACCATTTGTTGTCCTTACCTTGAACATCAACAGAGTTGGACTGCGGAGCAGAATCCTCATTCCTGATCAAGGGTTGAACCATGTTCAAGAGAGATGCCGAAGTGGTGGGCAGTTGTTGAGTAGATCGGAAGAAGAGATTCGAAGGTTGAGCCGTGCTCGGGTTCACTGAGGGCGGAGGAGGGAATGCGGGCGGTGGCTTCAGGTCTTGCTCTTTCCAAAATTCCTGGTAGCATCGAACGTACTCATGCATTTGATCTATGGATAACACATTATTAATTACATTTAATCTCCTATATATTAATGAATAATATAGTCGCAGTTTCTATGTTCAGTCATTTTTCGTTTTCTACCGTCCTTTTGTACTGTGAGAGTTGAGCGACTCCCACTATGCTTAATAAATTGGAATTTAACTTTTGTTGTTGTGATTCGAATTCATCGCCGATTCGAATCTAGTTTTTTGTGATTCGAATTTTGTGCATAACTCTTCAAATTCTCATTCAATTTGATTCGAATTTGAACATTTCCATTTCTTTTGTAAATTAGTAGTATCTTCTCTTATATATTAAATGAATAATATGGTCGTGGTTTTCTATGATCAGACATTTTTTAGTATTCTGCCATCCACGTTTTTATACTGTGAGAGTTATGCTACTTCTAATATGTTTAACCGATTCGAATCTAACTTTTGTTGTTGTGATTGGAATTCGAACTTTTCCAATTCTCACTCTTGTAAATTAGTACTATATCTTTCCTATATATGCTAACTAAAAGTATGCGCATGGGTTTATATGATCTATGTTTTGGCATATTTCGTTATCTGTCACACTTCTTGCGCATGCGCAATAAGGCTCGAATTATTATCTGATTCGATTCGAAGGTTCTCTAAAAAATATTTTATAAAAATAAATAATTCAGCTAACTATCACAACCTAGCTAAGTAAATCTAAAAAAACAAATTAAAAAAATAATAATACTTACTGAACTTGACTTGATCGAGCTTGAGATAACCGCCGACATTTTCTTTGAAGGGAATATGGTTGACATAGCCAAAGGGAAGCAAACTGGGCGATTCAAAGTCGAACCACTTGCCAAAGGCAGCATCACGTCCCACAAATCGCACACAAACAAGACGTTCGATGACCCGGTGAACCACGCCATACTGCACCACACCAAACTCGAGCACATTGAACGCCTCGAGAACTTGGCCCGGCACAAATGGATTTACCGCCGGTTTGAGTGGCCTTACAAAACACTCCGCTGGAGCCGCGTTGGGAAAGTTTTTCAACACGCTCGGATCGGTACACTTGTTCCCTATTATAACCAAAGAATTGAAATTAATTTTAGTATATACACAAGAGAAAAATGAATAATGGGCCATTATTAATGGCAGTAAACATAGAACTTATTCTAACTACTATAAATTACTATTCGACTACTACTACTACTTCTACTATTACAGTATTCCAATTTGTACTAATCAAAAGTATCAAAAATTCTACTATCCCAAAGTATGTTACTTTTTAAAAAGAATATTTACTGCTTTTTTTAATACGGCCAATATGAGTAAAATCGATTGTCACAAAAAGTATTTCCCATGTAAAAAAAACCCACTTACTGCAACTAAAGTAGAGATCAACCTTATTCTTCATAGAGTAGCCGAGAGGAAAGATGGTTGGTGATCGGCAGTGGACGCAAAATTCAAGTCCACCAATGCGTGGATTGGCTTCTAGTGGGACGAGTGTTTCGAGTCTGACCATCATGTGACCCATGCGTAGCTTGCGTACCACCGACACCACCCTCATGATGTGATCAAATGGATCGAGCACCTCGAGATGCATGCCCACCTCGAACGGATTGTCCGCCACGTTCTCTTCGTACAGAAACAGTGGGTTCACCTGATTACGTTCCACCATTTTGGTGGTGGCATAGTTGGCCAGTGCGGGAAACGAGCCGTGACACCGAATGGGATGGGCAACCAACTGGCACCAACCCTGGTACCGAAGTTGACCCGTCTTGGGATGCATCCACACCACGTTATCGTTGAACTCGTACTTTACAAGCAGCCAGTGACCAAAGCTGGACACAATGCGACACGGCACAAAACACGACCGATCCTGCAGGTCAACTACCTCGTAGAAGCGAGATGTGTCGAGACCGTGAGTGATCTCACGCATCAACGTCGAGTGTATATCTTCGTTGAGGGTGGAATACGAGATAGCTTCTTGGAGCATGCGAACCACAGTGGTGTTCTTGAGCTGTGGCGGTGCTTGGTAGTTGGTGCCGTTCTCCTCGTAGTACTGACCCAGTGGATAGAGGTTGCGGTACCGAAAGTTGATTATGTGCATCGCCGCTGCTGCTTCGTTCGAGCCAAGATACCGAATTTGAATGAAATAACCTTGAATATATATAATAATAATAATATTAATAACAAATTCATGTACAAGAGGGCTGGCGTTAAAGCGTCATAGGTCAAACTAGAATTAATTTGAAGGGTTATGAAAAAAATTCGAGCAAGAATTAGAAAAGTTCGAATTACAAATCAAATTGACAGAAAATTCGAAATTTATCCACAAAATTCCAACCGGATCGGAATAAAATTCGAATCATGACACAAAAAGTTAGATTCGAATCGGTTAAGAATTCGAATCACAACAGTGAAAGTTAGATTCGAAACGGTAACAAATTCGAATCCAACTTTCGTTGTTGTGAAGCACAGTGGAAGTGGCGTAACTCTCACAGTACCAAAACGTGGGTGGCAGATTAGTAATCTGAGATTACCAAAAAAATGACAGAACATTGAAACATAGAAAACCACGAGCATATTATTTATTAGTATATAAGCAGACAATCACAAGACAGGTCAAACTTACCATACGCCTTGACTAGTCGAATTTGCCAATAAAAATCCCGATAGGCTTGTTTGATATCTACCGCAATTAATTTTGTTGGATCAAACAACATTTTCCAATACTCGCTCATCGGTGCGTGTGCAAATGCATCCACGGGAGCAAAAGTCAGGTTCTGTAACAGAAAAAAATGATAGATATGTAAAATGAATCAATTGAATTTTCAAAATTGACATTAATTTGAATTCTAGATGGTCAATTATGAGAATTCGACTCGAATAGAATAGTCTAGTTTTAAACTATCAAACAATTGTCGTTGTGACATTAAACTACCAAACAAACTTACCTTGAAAGCATCACCCAAAGTGTTGCACTGGCTCAAACAACCCTGCCTTTCGAGCCTGGTCAGGGGAAATACTTTGAGTGGAGTGAGCATCTCATGTCCCATGCCACCACCCATCGGTGGCAGTACAATCTTCCGCTTGCCACCCGGAATGCTGTAATTCCTTGGTCGAAACATCGAGTCACGGTTGTCCGACCGTAGACAATCCGGCGAGCAGTAGTTCTTCTGCCGCCCGTAGAAGGTACCCTTGATGCCGGGCTTCTGACACCGGATACATCGATCCCATCCATTGATGTCAACTAAATCAATCAAAGGTACATTAAAAAGTGAGTCACCAGACATATAAGAACAAGTTCAAATTCAAACAAAACAAAACAGAGATCATTACATATCTCAAATCATTTTATTTATAGAAAATAAATAAATAATAGAACACTAACCTTCAGCGGGAGGGCAAAAGTTTTGAATGGGAAATTGACTAAAATCGGGTAGAACCATGATGGTGATTCAATGACACCGACTGTCGGGTCACGGGTCACCGAGTGGTTCAAAATCAAAACAAAGTGACACCACAAAATGGCCGAGCAAGATGAATACGATTGCGTGTGTGAGTGGATTGGCGCAAACAAACGCGCATGCATGAACCACGAGGGCTATTTCCACTCAATCACACCACGTGTGGTGTGGAAATAGACTTGTTTTTTGTTTTCATTTTTCAATGAGACTCTTCGATAACTTTAATAAAAGCTTTATTATTAAAAATATACTAAAAATATATATTATGCAAAATATACAAAACAATAAATAATAAACAAAATTATATTAATAAACAAAATACTAAAACATAAACAAAAGTTTGCATAAAAACAAATAAATACAAAAAATACAAATGCAAATACAAAGTTTTAAAAAATCTTAGTAGTTTTTTAAAGTATTATTAATTTATATAATAAAAATAATAAAATAGGAATCAATTCATACAAGCAAATTTGTAAATTAATATATGAAAAGAACTTTTAGCAAATAAAATTCGGTCAAAACTTAAGTTTAATTATACGACAAAAAATTTATTAATTTTTATTAAAATTTTAAAAATATTTTTTAACTGTTACTTTAAAAGCGAAAAACAAATGTTATTTGATAAATACAAATTTAATATTTATACAAAATTGAAAATTGGACAAAAAATAAATCTGATTAAATTAGGAAAAATATAACTTTATATCAAAACAATTTTATTTTCAATTTTAACATTAACCTTATTAAGTTGCCTAAAAGTAAAACTATTATAAAATATTATTATTATATGTTTATAAAAAAAATGTAAAATGATTTGAACAGTAACGTCTTATGTGAAGAGTGACCTTGTGAAAAACCAAAACAAAACCTCGTTTGAGTTGCGTTTGGTTTGCGCGCCGCTTTTCTCTCACTTTTGCCCACTCCCTCTCTCGCACATCTACTGTGTCTGCTGTATGGATGCAACCTCACATCACTGTTTTCTCATCTATTTGTTTGTTTGGCAACTTTAAATTTTGAACTTTATTGAATATATTCATATATGTTTAAGATATTCTTTATGGGAAAACAAAGAAGAAAAAAGAATTATATCTATATTTTTTAAAATCAAATAAAATAACGTGTGCTCAAATGACACACTGAAATTGATTCTCTTCTCACCTGTTTTACATCACGTTTGATTATTGTTATTATCATTTGATCACCGTGTTCAGTCGTTCAATCACTCAACAAGATGGGCTCGAAGTCTAACAAGAAGATTTTCTTTATTCAAGCTAGTGGCTCCAACTCACAGTCAGCCCCGAGTTCATCTATGCGCGAAGCTTTCAAGGTAATTGTACGCAAACAAAATTCATTACAATTTGAAATTATTGGTATTAAATTAATAGTAAATAGGTAGGCTTAAACTGCAAAATGCTTGACATGATATATAGTAGAAATAGTTTGTTTATTTTCAATGTCATCAATTTTCATCATTTATAACAACGCGAGAGATTGTTTTTATTATTTAATAAAAAGAATTTACTTAATTAAATTAGATGCAACGGGTTAGAGTTTCATAATCGCTTTTTATTTGGTCTAACAGATTTAGATTTGATTAATTATTGGATCGTATTCACCGTGTCCAAAAGAATAACTTTTGTAACGTTATAAAACTTTTGAGACAGTTATTCTCAACAATATTTTAATTCAATTCAACCAGTCTGTATCAATTAACTTTAATTAAAATTTTCAATCCTAAAAGAGAATGAATATGATATATTATTTTATTGATATTATTTATATATATATATAATATCGTTTGCATATATATATGCACAACATTAGAATTGAAATAAAATTCGAATCAGTGATGAATTCGAATCACAAAAACGTAAGTTAGATTCGAATCGATTAAGCACAGTGAAAGTGAGGTTACTTTCACAGTTCAACAATAAAATGGCAGAAAATTAACAGAAACCCACAACCATACTTTTCGTTAATATATAAGAGATTCTACAAACAACATGTGTCATTTGATTATCATTCCATCTCTAGGTGGCTCAAAAGAAACAACAAGACCCACAATGGGTGCACAGTCAAGCGAAGTTGATGAATCACACACCGTCACCGGATGATCTTTTTGTGATGGACGAATTTGTCGGATCACTGTACCAGGAGTTGCGCTCGAAGGGTGCCCGAATTGTGAGCAGTTATGTTTTGCTCTACATGCAACACCTTCCCGAACGCTTCACCAATATCCCACTACGCGATTTTCCGATCATGTCGCAGTGCATGCGAGGACTTGCAGTGACCGTATCGTCGGTGCCCACCGGTCGCAAGCTCGAGATCGAGAGGCAAGTCTCTGCCATGTGTGGCCTTTTCGACTACAAACTCCGACAGAACACCAACATTCTGGTCACCGAGTCGGTGTTGAGTCACAAGTTTTCCGGTGCCGCCAAGCTCAAGATTCCCATCGTAAAGTGTCAGTGGGTGGATGACTGTTGGACGCAGTATCAGTATCAGTTCAAGCAGGCGAATGATCCGGAAATTTTGGACAAGTATCGTGTTCCATTGCTTTATGGTTTACAAATTACTGTTTCTGGGGTGAGTGGAGGGATGACTCGAGTTAGACGTCGTTTGCTTGTAAAAAAACAGCTGCTGAAGTTGAGTTGTCGGAATTTGAATGAAACACACACACAAAATTAGAATAGAATACCTCTTGTAGGTTAAGACTACAAGAGGTAACAAAAAGTTAAAACGAATCGGTTAAGAATTCGAATCATAACACCGAAAGTTAGATTCGAATCGATTAAAAGTTCGAATTTTACTGCACATGCGCAAGAAGTGTGGAATAAAACGAAATATGCTAAAAAATTAACATGAACATAGAACATTTAAACCCACGACCATACTTTTCGTTAATCTTTCAGAGGGTCTTATAAAAATTAAATTATGTTTTGTAAATTAATTTAATTTTTCGTTATAATTTCATATTTAGTACTTGATCATTTTTTGATTTATGTACATTCTTGTTTTAAAGTGGATATATTGGTAGCATAATCGGTCAAAAAATAATATTTATCGGAATCTAGGAATTTCAGTCAATTTGGTCTAGCTTTTTTCGGATTCAAAGTGTGTTTGAAAGTTTGTTTACAAATTTTCAACGATCTGAAGTCTAAATTTAGTTTTATAATTTGTCGATTAATAGCTTCCGGTGGAAGAGCGTGATAAGATTCAAGAATTGGTGAAACAACACGGGGGCACGTTTTGTCCGGCACTGAGGCTAAACGAGCCCAACACGTATCTGTTGTTGCTCAAGCCAGAGGGCGAGAAGTACAAGCATGCCATTCAGAAGAAGATTCCGTGTCTTCACGTCAACTGGCTCAACGATTCGATTCGAGAGGGCTACCCACTGGAACCCGAGGCGTACCAGGTGACACGTCATCGAGTGGAGTCATCTCGAACTGGGTCTAATGTCGCTACGTCAACTACCGCTACACAGGAAGTTACACCGGGCTCTACTTCGAGCCAGCCTCCAATGATACCCACACAGGAAGAACCGGTAAGGAGTAAATTTATCACTCTAAACTTAACCCTTTCGATCCCAAGGATTATCAGTAAAAGATAAGCCTTATATCGCTAATAGAATGAGCGGGACACATACCTCCCGATAGCGCCTTCGGGAGCGAAAGGGTTAACCAGTATTTTGGTTCGAGAACTTTCTCATACACTGATTTGTGTTACTGGTCTTGAATGTGGCCGCAACACAAACCATTGTATAACTTATACAACTTAAGAAAGGTCCCGAACAAAAATGCTGGTAAAGTTTAGACCCATAATAAATACCAAAAGCAAAACATTTGAATCTAGCCGGATGAGAATTTGATTCGAAAAACCAAAAGTTAAATCAGATTAGAATGTGTAAATCAAACTTTTCAACACTTCGGTAGGCTTCTATAGTACTTTTTGACCAGGAGCACTTTTGTATTTTTTTACATATGAAGTTCTTGGAATTTATTTTTAAAAAATTTTATTAAGGTTTCTATTTTTTAAAAATCACTGAATTTAAAAGTATGGTTGTATTAAGTATTTTGGTTTCAAAGTATAAAAGATTTTCGAATGTCTGATTCGGCAAAGCACATTTCAGTGTTTTTTGCTTCTCTCTTCCACCGTTCAAACGAGTTGAGCGTGAAAAAAAGAAACGCAAGCGCTTCATGCGAGACGTGCGGGAATTTGCGATTTCACTAATAAATTATTAGCCTAAATTGTTAGTAATAACAAGCCTTTCGATTGCGCAATGCTTTGGATGAAAACTTAAAACCTAACATTTGTCAAAAATAAAATTAAACACATTTTATTTTCAAAACTTTGTCTCAAGTTTTGTGTGTTTTAAAGTTTACGTGATATTTTTTCTTTCCAGGAACCACAGAATGACTTAGCCACCAAGATCAAAGAGCTAACCGAAAAGGTGGATCGTAAGGTGAGGTTTCTGGAGGATTGTGCCATCTACCCGATTGGATTCGACGACCGAGTGGTAGCTGCCATCAAGCAGGCGTGCAGAGATTCGGGTGCATTCCACGTGGATCACTTCAACTCCAAGTTTGTCTCGCACGTGATCGTTGGACCCAAGGCAACACCCGATCAGCTGGAAGAGTGTGAAGGCAAACATATGGTCAAGATCACGTGGCTTCTCGACTCACTTGAAGAGGGCACATGTGCCAATCCAACGCGGTATCGATTCCACAAGGTAACACCTTAAATGGCGAGATTAACGTTTCAGAAATATGATCGGATTAGATAGGGATCTCAGCTTAATCCAATCGAAAATCGAATAGGAAGAAAAACTACACTTTAGAACCAATTATGAAGTTACTTTTGTAGATAAGTTCAGTTTTTTCGGGGGTTGGATTAAGGCTTAATTTAAGCCAAGAGCTCTAGATTAGAATTCGACTTGAAAAGCAAACATTCGAATCTAATTGGATAAGAATTCTGAATCGAAAAACAAACATTCGAATCTGATTTTGGATTAAAATTCCGAATTGAAAATCAAACATTCGAATCTATCCAGAGATTGGCGGAATAGTGTCGCAACATTGAGTGTTAATTTTATTGAAAGCATTTAGATAGCGTGTCACACTTTCTGACCAAAGCCTATTAACTGGATTAGAATTCGAATCGAAAAACAAACATTCGAATCTGTTTTTGGATAAGAATTCCGAATCGGAAAGCAAACATTCGAATCTATCAGAGATTGGCGGGAAAGTGTGACAACATTGAGAATTAGTTCTATTGAAAACATATAGATAACGTGTAAAACTTTCTGGCCAAAACCTAATAATTGGATAAGAGTTCGAATTGAAAAGCAAACATTCGAATCTATTTTTTTTGGATAAGAATTTTAAATAGAGAAGCAAACATTTCGAATCTATCAGAGAATGGCGGGAAAATGTGACAACATTAAGGGTTAGTTCTATTGAAAGCATATAGATAGCGTGTCACACTTTCTGGATTAAGCCTAATAATTGAATAAGAGTTTGAATTTAAAACAAACATTCGAATCTAATTGGTTAAGAATTCCGAATCGAAATACAAACATTCGAATCTATCAGAAATATTGGCGGGAAAGTGTGACAACATTGAGGGTAAATTCCATTAAAAGCATATAGATGGTGTGTCACACTTTCAAGCCAACAGGACTGTTAAGGGAGGTCCTGGTGAAAATTGTTCTAAAGCACAGTGAAAGTTAATTAGATTCTCCAGTTTACCGCTAGGTGGAGACCAGTCTATGAGAGTTAACAATTGAAAATTTTCACCCGACCCCCGTTAACAGCTCTGCAAGCCAAAATGTCTAATAATTGAATAAGAGTTCGAATTGAAAAGGCAAATTGAATTGAATATAAGAATTTTAATTTAAAGTTTGTTTATTTTAAGTTTTAATTTTAATTTAATGTTTGTTTTTGTTGTTTTGAATCTGAATTCGTATCGATTTACTTAGCTTATTTATGACTTATATATTATAAAAATAGAATTTAAACGTTTTAAAGTAGTAATTTTTTATTTACTTTTGAATTATTTTATGATATATTCTTACAGCCAAAAGAAAGCAACAAATTGGACATACTCTCGATGGATAGGAAAAATCTAAGCAAATATATCAATTTTGACAAGCAACCCTCACCGCCACAAGTGGCACCGAAGAAGGATGGTAGTGAATCGAACGATGAGGATGAATATGAGATGGAGTTCAAGTGGGAGTACGTTGGAAACGGTGGTGCCAATAAGCAACGGGACAACCAGTTCTCCAGTCTCAAACGACAGCGCAGTCAGGAGGAGCAGAAAAGTGTGAAAAGCACTCGTGAGGGATTCGAGGAGTTGTACAGTACGACACGTACTACTGAGAGTAGCTCGAATCGATCCAATCCAAGTGATATCTCTACTGGAAAAATTCCGGTAAGACATTTCTTTATTTTTTAATTTTATTTAATGAATATTTTTTACAAGAGGACCGGTGCTATAGCGCCGTATGTCTCTTGTAAAAAAAATACGGTGGAAAAACGGTCCAACTCCAACTAATTGAAGGTTATGCAAAAAAATTCAAATCAAATCGAGCGAGAATTGAAAAAGTTTGAATTCCAAATCAAATTGGCGGAGAATTCGAAAATTTGTGCACAAAATTCGAAACAAATCGGAATAAAATTCGAATTATAACACAGAAAGGTAGATTCGAATCACAAAAACGAAAGTAACTCTCACAGTACAAAAACGTGGGTGGCAGAATACCACAAAATGTCAGAACATAGAAAACCACGACCATATTATTCATTAATATATATATGTTTTTTAATAATAAAATAAACACTCAATCAAATAGATTTTCAAGACGTTTTGAAACTAATTTCTTTAGTAAATTAATTTTATATTAAAGAGTAGATTTAACAAGAGAAACATAAGTGTAAAATAAAAAGTTAGATTCGAATCGGTTAAGAATTTGAATTCTAACACCAAAAGTTAGATTCGAATTGATTAAGATTTCGAATCTTCTTGCGCATGCGCGAGAAGAGTGTAGGAGAAAATGAAAATGGTCTAAAAATTTTCAAGCAATTCTCTAGTAGGCAAACTCTTAAACTTAACCAAAAGCTTTATAGAATAGCAAAATTTGAGTAATTTTTGAGTACTTCTATAATTGATGTTTGCTGGTTTCATTTCTCTAGGCGAACAATGACCAGTGGCCTCAGATGGATCTCACTGACGATGATTTAGACGATATCGTCCAGCCAAACAGCTCGAAGAAGAGCCACAGTTTGGAGGCTACCCAAAACCTGGTCAAACCCGAGTGGATGTTCTCCGGATTCGAACCCGAGGAGAAGCTACGTCTCAGTGAGGAGGTGAAAAAGGCGTTCGGAGTGAACGTGCAAGATGGGTCGTGTGTGGTGCCCGGTGCCACTCATCTGATTCTCTACGAGCCTTATGGAACCGAGAAGGTCTTTGCCGCCATTTCCGCTGGTATGTGGCTGATGCGGCCTCAGTACGTCACCGACTCACTCAAACAACGACGACTCCTCGCCGAAGACAACTATGAATGGGGCAGCTACTTTCGGGAGAAGGAAGCCAGTCTCGATAGTAAGCTCAGAACTAGAGAAAAACTGATGATCTCCGCTCAACACTGGCGCATTCAGGTTTGTCTATTTTGAATTTTGAAGCAAGTTTGAGTTGGATTCTAATCACTTCCCTGTTTCGACTTGCTATTTTTTGGGTATATATGTTAGCGTAAAATCTAGTGATTTTATATAATTGTCTGGTTATAACCTGACATTGAGCACTATGTTCTGGCATTTTTCGTATTCTTCTACTCACGTTTTTGTACTGTGAGAGTTACGCTACTTCCACTGTGCTTAACCGATTCGA
>DVQH01001174.1:0-14228 GCA_018231625.1 Papilio phestus | reverse complement strand
AAGGAAAATATGTAAACATTAACATTAAGCACGTTTAATTTCATTTTTTGCTTTGTGATGTTTCGACGAGTAATTTTTTTGTATAAATTAAATATTTCTGAGAATGTAATATTCATCTTTGTCAATTTTTTGTTTCAGATCAAAGTATTATTTGAACCGAGCTATGTGGCTAATCAACGAACAGAAAAGTGATAGAGCTTCCAAGATAATAGATAAAATAGACTTTTAAGTACTTCATGAAAGGACTTCTACTTTAGGGGCAGGTTCTCCCTAAAGTATATAGTAGTACATTTCAGAAGACAGGTGTGTGATCAAATCGGTATAGTCCAACGGCGGGATTAGAACCCACGATCGTTAGATCGTTAGTCCTTACTGGTGCTACAATTTAAGAAGAATCTATGGGCCATTCTTTAATTATTAAAAGTGATTGTCTGTTGTTGGAAGTCGATGTTGAAATAAACGAAGAGGCGATTCATCAAAGTCATCGTTTACAGAAAGTTGTCAAAGTTTGCGCGGGAATAAAAAACGGTCGGTCGATGCGATGCGGTGTCGCTGTCGCTCATAGGGAATAAACAGAGCGGTGCGGCGGGGCGGAGGGCCGGCGGGGCAGGGCTCGCGCTACCTGCCCGCGACCACCTGTGCGAGCCGCCGGGGATGCCAGCACACAAAATATTCACCATGATATCGGGAAAAACTGCTGAATGCTGCAAACATTGGCAAATATATAATGACTTTTGTTAGTTATTTTTAACATTAAAATTATTATTTCTCATTCATAAATTGCATGAACGAAACTTAATTACTTATTATTCCTTAAGTTACATTAAACATAATGTAACTGGTATACGGTTTTATGATGTTATATTACGTAGAGAACTACTTAATATACTTGGAATTACCTATGTAATTTTGTTTCCTATATTTGGATTGCCGTTTTGGTTTGGTTTTTCCTACCAGTGATGATAAGATTGAAGAATATTTTTTAGTAGAGTAGCAGTGGTTGGGGCAATTGAGCGGCGGTGTGTCCTCCCCACAGTGCCGGCCGGCGAGCGCTCAGTTAGTCGCAGTCTCGCGCCTTCTCAGCTCGTCCGTGTTCAATCGGCGCTACAGTCGCCTCACAAAACTTTCCCAGCGCGAGCAAACTTTCAAAACTCGCCGCCTGCACCGTTGGCAGCGCGCCGCTCTCTGTCTAGTTCTGTTCGATTTCTGTGTGTGTTTTATGGTGTTGATGTGGTGTGAGGTGATCTGAAGATGCGGGGCGCCTGGCAGGCGTGGTGGCTGGCGCTCGCGCTGGCCGCCGCGGTCGCTGCACAGACCGACACCAGACATTTATCAGGTCAGTGACTTTTGCATTCTCCATGTATTTTTTCAGGCGAAAGTTAAAGTTGAACTTAGAAGTTTGCGGCATTGTCACAGCAGCTTCTTTAGGGTCGGTGGAAAGTTGCGAGGTGGCGGGGAGCCCGTGGCGGGGCTGGAGGCCTGCGGCGGTGACGTGGGCAAGTCGGACCGGTATCCGCGGGCGACGAGTGGCGAGCGCGGTCTACTTAGTGCCGTGGATTCGCCCGGACTTGTTTAATTTTAAAATATTTTCTCTTATAGTTTTTTCACGTTATAGGCATAATAAGAATCTGTTATCAATCAATGTTAAAAAAAACTTTTCGTTTGCAACTTTGCAAATAGTTACGTCCCAACTTCGTTCCGCACGAGCAAACAGTGTCCCTTTAAAAGACTTCAACGCGCGCGTTCCAGAATCGACGTCAATTTAGCCTTGCTAAATTGAAATGTTTTAAAGTAGTTAGTCAGTTTTCTTTTTATTCACTTCGATTTATATAGATATATTATTATAAACTTAGGAATTCAAAGAGTATTTAATAAACTACGTTTTGTATATTTGGAGTGTATAATAAAATATTGAAAAGGCAGTAATGGAATGGCACAAAGCAAACTTTGGCCGATGGTTTTTGTGAACTCGTGACAAAAGTGCCGTTACAAAGGCCTAGCGCGAGGCGGTTTATTTTCAAGTCTCCTTGCGAACCTGAACTAACGCTGTTATCTATTCAATTACAAGATATGATATTCAAATAAGATGCACCAGATAAATCGCATTGAGGTTCATGTTACGTATTATTTCACATTCATAAAGGAAATTAACATGCTTACGACATCATTAAAATATTATTGACCTGAATAAAATTCCTACACTATCACAATTTATTATTATAAGTAAACATTATTATCTACCGTTGGCTGACTCATACTAAATGATGTTGCAACTTTGTGAAATATAGAACTATAAATAAAAAAATCCATGTCAGATGACCTTTTATAAAACAAGTAAACAAATAAACTGTTATTAAGATATGACATTTCAAAAACCTATGACTAATGTAAATGTTATTAATTTTGTGTTACTGTTTACAATGGTTGAGTTGTATTCAAGATAAGATTACAAAACGTTTTTTAAGTTAAATAAATCTGAATATCATATCGTGTACAATACTTTAAAGAGCATAAACAGAATATTGTACATCTAAAAACACTTTGATCAGCTAAAGACAACATTCAAGTCAGTTCAACTCGTTTATTCCCTTGTCGCGTTTGCTCCACGTTCTAATACAATAACAAGCGACATATTTCTCGATGATTCTGTACAACGTCGCGGTGAGTAAGAGCTAACGCGACTCATAAAGTGCGATCAGTTCGCCATTGACCGCCGGAAGACGATTCGTCTCGCCGCTCCGACATTCAACGACTCACTTCCGGTTTCGTCCTCACTGGAAACATAGTTCGTACAAAGTTCGACTTTAAGATATCGTGTTAAGTATTCTTTTTGTGTTTAACATTGGATGTATTCACACGTATCGACGGTAGAGCACCGCGGAGTTCAGTCGAATGTACCGTACGCCGGGTCTTGACCCGCTTATTAAATTGTTTGCTTGATGATACGACGAATTAGAGTTGTTACGAACACGACAACGTATTGTGTAGTAACTGTACTTTACACTTATTTACATTTTACTATGAAATAGAGAAACAATTTTTGTTGAGTTTTTGTGCAAGATTATAGAAAGTATTATAGTTATATAAAACTCTCACAGAGTTCAATCGCTGTAGAGACGATATTCGTTGTTTTAATCAAAATGTTAAAAGAAATCATATTTAACAGTTGTTAAGTGTTATGTCTATATTAAGCCTGAATACTTAAAAAATATTGAAATATGTAATGGCGTCTTAAATAATAAGGCCACGCATAAACTCTAAATTCCAGTCAAATTTTTGATACCAGATAGTAAGCGGCGCTTATAAAGCCGTTTAATAGTTTTTCAGTATTTGTCCCATAAGACACTTAAGTCCTGTCAATGAAAACAAAAAATACAAATGTCAATAGAAAAATTATTATTAATTCATGCAAAAATATCTTGTATAGCATCTATAACTATGTAAGTTCGGTTGCGTCTCTTCGCTACACCATGCGTAAAGTGACGAGTAGGAGACGGGGAGTGGCGAGTCCGAAGTGAACTGGTTCCACTGCAAGTCGCCTTGAACCCGCGCATTCACTGACACACACGCAAATATATGTTAAGTCCTAAGTGATACATAAGTTTCTGATACCGCAGCCACGTTAGTACTTAACAAGCGTTAAGTTGCCGAGTTCTTAGTATAACAGCGAGTATTCAAAGTGATCTAAGCACTAAGATGTTGGCACAAATAATTACGTAGTGTAGTATTTCGATACGTACACATCTTTATGTAGAGCCGATGAGCATTAATACTTTCTAGTACTCTTACAATTCAAATGAGATTACAATGATAATTTTTTTTATTGTAAAATACTGCAGTGCCTTTTCTCAATTTAATTAGACTTTATTATTCTATTACTTAATGCAAACGGACAACCGCTAAGTAAGGAAGGAAACAAGTTACGGAAACGTCAAAGGTGGATAATAAAGCGTCTTCAGGATAAGTTCAAGTAGGCAGGTCTGTGAGGGGGGTGAAGTTAGGTTGTTTATAGCGGAAGTGGGTACGCGAAGGCTTCGCTTGTTGCCCCGCGGTAAGTGCGTTTCCGCCGCCACTCAGCCTTGTGCTCCACACGTCCTGACTGCCGGAGATTCCATCGTAAGTAATGGGTCGCTATATAGTTTATGCAATAACATACTATAGTTATAGATGGAGCTTTATTAATTCGATTTAATTTTATTGTAATTAAGTTTGACTGTCACGCGCATATACGTGTGAATTGATTTTAAAATTCTCTCAACGAGTAGCGGATTTTACCCTAAGCAAAATGTGCACTGGTTCCAAATATTTCATTGGTAATATTGCGACAATAATAAGCGCAGTGTTGCAAATGTATTGCAATTTCTGTGCGAAACCAATATGTCAAAATAGAATGCGGTTGCGCTGTCAAAAGTGCAGCAACTAACCTCTTCCTGCATCACTGAATTCTAGGTAATTAGCAATGTTAGGTTTTATTATAATTGCGATTAGAAACAGTTCGTTTTGCTCACTCAGTTGTTTCTGAGTCACTTGTACCTATCTAGCACATGACATGTTTTTGTTTCGTGTCAAAAAATCGTGTCCAAATGTTTCTAGATAATGACTACAGATAGGTACTTTCTCTCAATATTGGCGGATTATGTTTGTATGTAGATTTTGGTAACTGTTATTGAAATTAAGTATCTTATAAGTAAGTTTTGTAAATGAAGCTTAAGAGCTTGCTCACACCTTTGACTAAACTATCTTACAACTGTTTAGTCTCGCTCCGTTTGATATGAGTTTATATGAAGGCGCACTCACTGCTCTATTTTTAGTTGTACAACTAAACAGTTGTATGAGCTGCGAAATAATGGACAATCGAAAGTTGTGCGATAGTTTAGTCAAAGGTGTGCGCCCGCTCTAAAGGTTTATAAGATATAACTTTGGATTACAAATAGCAAGCAGTTCGGAAAACCTGTTTTTGTAAGTCGTTTCTGGTGTTATATTGAAAAGTACTTATAAGTTTGCGTAACAAAGGAAGTGTGATGCACGAACAGTCGGCTATCGATTAATTTTCCCAATAACGTAACCAAAACACGCAAACATCGCATGCTTCGGTGAAACTGTCTGCAGGAATTGGATACTGGATACTGATGATGTCAACAGTTTGCATGGATTATATACAAAATACGCTTATAGAAAGTGTGTGTGAAAACAATGGCTAATGAATCTAAAACTTTGATTAGTAGAGAGCACCTGTTTTATTTTCTGACGCACATCCAGAGTAAACAACTAAATGGCACATCTCCTCGCTCACTTCAGTTTTTTAATGCATCTACAGGAACATTTAATATTGTTTCTTATCACTTTACATTGTACTGCAGTAAGTGCAAAGTTAGCAAAGAAGTAAAAAGTATCGTTTAAGAAAATGTTCTCTAATAACATAAGTGTTTTAAGCTAATCCCAAGCAAAGTGGTCTATACTGTACTGTTATCTTGCTGCTCATTTCGTTTGTTAATTTGTGGCGCGACGATAACGCTTAACGATGCTCTCAGGACTTGAGAACACGAACTGTCTGACCTTGCCCTTAAAGCTGAGGTTGACTCACTTTGATATACAAAATAATTTTACTCTTTGCTGGTTGATGGATAGTCTGCGGTTGGTTTTTGTTTGTTTTTAATATTGGTTTATCATTTTGTGATATTCTACGTTAAAGGTAATTAATGCGAAAGAATTAATATTCTGAATTTATTTTCAATTAAACGTCTTTTTTTTAAATTAATTGGGCACTTTGTGTTATCTGCTCTGTTGGTAGGTATGTTTGTTATCAATTCGCAAATGTTTAAAATTTCAAATTAAAATAATGTGGAATAAGATGGAAATTTAGTCATGTCCTTATACGATTTATTCGTACTAAACAGCTTTTGTTGAATTTACGATCGACATCGGTTATTGTTTTGATGAAATTAATTCGGCATTTGTTTAAAAGCAACGATATAAGTGATTCCTAAAATACATAGGGACGTTACATGCATGTAGTTGCAATTTAAATAATTCAAAGGACACAAAAGAATTCCAAGCTTTAAACATGTCAGACTCTACTGTCAATGTCCAAATACAACCTCCACTGGATGCGTAGGTACACTGGTTGTTAATGCGCGCGCGCATCGAATACAAACCACACGTACCGCTATGTAGCGAATCCATTTGCCTGTTATAACGATCATAGACTACGATGGTTTAGCAACAAGCGGTAATGTATCCAGTTTATGAAAGTTTGTTGTAAATTTTTATGATTTACCCGCGGGGTCGTTGACCTCAGCTGCCGCTTCGCCGCCGCCGTGGAAATTGACGGCGCGCCATATTTGGTGTTGCCATTCAAATGTTAACATTTTTGATATCGTGAAAATTTAATAAGCCAGCAACACGAATTTCGGAATTTTATTTAGTTTAAAAATATACAAATTAAGTTTTTAACTATAAATCTCTACGTGTATAAAACGAATGGGAGTAATTGTTAATTTATTTAAAAAACAAAGAAACTCTTTTATGCTGATAGTTAGTTTCTGTTGTATTTAAAATACTCAAAATAACTAATAACTCTGAAAAACTAATTTAATTAGTGCTTTGTTTGAGCGCTCGCACGACAGATTTATGCCGGCGGTGGTTATGTGCGATGTAAAACTTTCGATCAGTAATTATTGTTGCGACCACACGCTGCCGGGACCCGGTGAGACACGCCGACACGTCGGTACACAGGGTGACACTAAAATAACCACACACAAACTATTACTTGTTCTGTTTATGTGCAATATAACCGGCAACCTTATCCCATTAAGTCAACTTCTTATCTTATTATATTGATTTTTGGAACATTTAAACAATTTGATAGAAAACTTAACCACCAAAGCTATGTTAAACTTTTAATCAGTTTTACGCGCATTTTATCAATGTACTGGCTTTGAGAGAAGGGTGTAGAGCGCGGGGATTGTCACCCCCGCGGGCACACTGACAGCCCATTTAAGTTGAACTGAAGCTTGCGTTAAGTCATCCCCTCATCTCGAATGAGTTATATGAACATAGTTATAAAATTAATTACGTTGTTGGTTATAACTGTGTTTATACATTAGTTATGGTAAACCTTCTAAAACAAGCAACATGCAGTAATAGTGATCAAAGGAACAATTCGCTTTGTTCACAAATGTCAAAACAAACGGCAATCGAGTGTCCAGCCACGCCGATCGACGTAATGACGAGTTCTACACTAAATTGGTGTTGATGCCACCGCGCGGTGCAGTTATGTGCCGTTTGTTGCTCACCTCTGACCTCTGACAACGCCTGCGATGGCCCCATGGAACCTTTAATTGTTGCCTCATTATTGTTATTATAGATAATATGTTTAATGTTTAGTTGAAAACCACTGTAATTATTCCCGAATACAATAGTTTTTAGAATTAACACAATCGTGTAGATTTTGCGTGCAAGTCAATTAACACTATCGGACATTTCTATCTGTTCCTTATCTAATGAAGCGGCACCACTTACAGTTACCAAGTTGAATTATTTAACTGTCTAACGCATATGTTTAAAAAAAACTTTATACAATGCTCGCCTTTGTACAACAACAAAAAAAGTGGTAACATGAACTATTTGAATAATAGAAATATTACATTTTTGTCAGTGTCCTGATCACATAAAATATAAGAAAGCAATCTTGTCAGTTAATTCAGTTTTAACAAAACTATAGTGGGCGTTAGTCCACTTGTTAAGAAATTTTATTGTTCTTTCATGAACACATAAATTAACTAAACAACATGAATTTAACGTGACTCTGTAGTCACGATTCTAACTATAAGCTATTTGTAACCTTCAATACAAAATAAATTTTCATAAGTTACAAAATAAAATTTAAAAAGTAAAAAAATATTCAATTATCTTGTTAGACATTTTAACCGCAAAAATAGTATAAAACACTAGAAGAAACAAACATATTACGCGTGATATCTGGTACTCCATTATTATGTTAATTGGACTTTAGTTTGTACAATGTAAGACGTATGTTTATGAGACAATAGTTTGCTCCGCCCGTCTGTCACCTACTGCCTACTGCCTGCTGCAGACTGGCCGCTCATACAAGTACTCCTAGCGTCTGAACTAACAACTGTTTAAACCTTTTTCAATGTCACACATATTTCATACATGTGTCATTCTGTTATTTACTTAACATATGATTAAATATTTTTATTATATCGATTTATTAGCGTTTAATGTCTTCTTTAGTAATTATATATCCGTTAACACTATTAAAGTATAAAATAATGTTACATTGGAACATGCAGCACGTTGCACGTAAATTGAATTTTAAACTTTGATGCGCCGCCGCTATTTCAATGCGCAACGAAAATTAAATCACGCTGTATGTCGGCAATTTTCATATAAAATCTGTGTCCTGTCGCCGTTAATCGCATTTATATATAGTTAATTTATTAGACTGTTAAAATTGTTAAATAAATAACTATTTAGGAAAATTTATTTCATTCCATGTTTTTACTTTGATTATAGAAATTACTTTAAAATGAACAGATTGCTATTGGATTTTATTAACTCATAGGTTACACAAAAATTATATTTTGTCTGTATCCACATATACAGACAAAATATAATTTTTGCCTTTTGAGCTCCGATATCTATTTCGCATAAATTTGCTTAATCAGAACGTATATCCATTTATCACGTTTTGTGATTAATGTGTTCGTTTTATGCAGAGTTAAAAATATCTGTCACGTTCTAAAGGGTAATTTGCATCGCAATAAATTGATAGTTAAATATTTTCTTAGTATATTTAAGCACTTGTTCGAATACAAGCTTCAGTCGTGGACAAAGAAATAATAACCCGTATGAAACATTTGTACTCCCAACCACAACACTCTTGTTTCGATTTAAAGTGTCGTAATGAAGTTTCAAGTATAAAAATGACTTTTTTTTTTACAAGCGACAATGTTTTTACGTATAATTAGCAATTTGCTATCCATGTGATCATTAGATGTTGGTTTTTGTTAGTCTATGATATAAAAAACTAAGTAAGGTTTGTAAACACTTTGCCGTACGTTAGTGTCGGAGGCAGCCCTGGCGGGGCGGCTGGCACGGCCTGGCACGGCGCGACACCGCGCCTGTGTGTGTGCGGTGCACGCGCACTTACGCCAACAGATCTCTTCGAAAAATTAACATTGAGCTTGTATTCGTATAGCCGAGACGTAATACTTCTATGTATTGAAATAAACCAAAAACTACTGGGCCGATTTCTAAAATTCTTTCGCCTATAAAAAACTATGTTATCAGTCAGCAACATGGGCTACAATTTTTATCTTTATTTTTTAATCACGCGGCCGAAGTCGCGAGCAACTCAGTGAAAATCATACAATATTCGAAAGTATCGGATATGATATGGAATTATAAAACGAATACATTACTTGTCGCATTAGTTTTGCAAAGCCAATGTCGTTATTCAACAGCGTTGACGGCGCGTGTGTGCGGTACAGCTGAACAAAGTTTGCTCTAATGTCAGTAAAAAACAAACACGCATTTAAAAAATCGACAAATGTACTATAATTTTACATTAGAGTATAATACGTTAAAGAAACTATGCGTTGTCTGAAGCTACTAAAACCAAGAGCCATCCTGAATTAGCCTATCCTAAAGTGACGGACCATAAAATATCTTTTTGAATTAATCATTCTTACAGCACGATAAATGCAGCTGATTATCAACGACTGCATCTCACGTGACAGTACATTTTACATAATCTTGATGCAGCAAACAAAAACGTATGCGTTGCAGTCGTGCGGTGATTCAGGCATTGTTTTAAGTTCCCATGCTACCTCTGATTCCCTCTTACTATTGCACAAGTAGCGCCGACTGTCGACATAGAAATGGGACCACCGAATCATGTTTATCGCCACACTAATCTTTATTGTATAAATGTGATAAGAAATTAAGACTTTGTTACGAGAATCTAGAATTTTCTATAAAAGACACAGGTCAATAAATTACGTGGATAACCGAACTAAGATTGTCTCGAGGCCGTCTAGGATTACAATCTTACACTATTCTTTTAACTACTCCGTCTTTTTAAGTAGTGTAACTTAATATTGTGAATATCTCGCCATGGAGGTTAATTTCTTTAGTTTGAATATAAATAAAAATATTTCTTTAGTGCCAAATCGTGTACATACAAAGTTGATTATAAAATGATTGGCAACACTTTGGGAGTCAATATTGAAGTTATCAGCGAGAGACAGCCGCCGCGCTTTGTTTAGACAATATAATTAGCGTGGCTTTGAGCAACGCGGCCTGCGGGGGGGGGGGGCGCTGTGTGTTTTGATTCGGTTAGTTAATTACAGTTGTCGCGGTGTTGGGTGTTGGCGGGGCGCTGGAGGGCGCTGACGCGGGGGACGTAGCTCTGATTGCGTTGCTTTCCGCCGCCTGTTTGTATTTATAAGTAAATGTTTCACGTTCTCCGAATTTTCCGAATTGATACACTTTGGAGTTTACAATAACATTTTGACTATATCGCATCACTTTATACAAAGAAGGAAGTAATTAATCTGTCGATCGTGCAGCAGGACTTTGTAGTTCAAAACTGCGTAAGGCGACAGGAGCTCATGCTGCCAGCGTTCTTATAACTTTATGCCTCGCACAGCTTATAATAGCTTGACATTATACTATGAAATTGAAGGCGCAACAAGTTGGTATCTACTTAACTATTATAGAATCTTCCATTCATCTTAGTCATGGAAAGCGTGTTGCGGGATTTTAGTTGGGATAACCAGAATTTGAAGTGGAATTTAGAACTATTTTATTATTGTAAATGAGCACAAAAGTAAATGGGAAAACAAGTGACATATTCCGAGTAAAAACGACATTCCAGTAAAACATGGCACCGCGTGGCTCGGGCCTCGACCTGTTGATACAGTGCCGGCTGGCAGCGGCAGGCCGGCGGAGGAACGAGTTCTTAACACTGCGACCTCCTTTGAGACACAAACAGGAAAGTATCTGCTCAACAGAAAGATCCTCTTATCTTTGAATATATTTGTACTTATATTAATCAACTAGGATATATTTAATATCATTTTATTTCGTTCTCTCATTCACAGTTTATTAAAGATTAATAGAAGTTTTATTCCGTTTTGACTAAAATTCTTAAGAAAAAACATTTTCAATGTTTATTTATCTTGCTATAAAGTTCATTCGCGGTGATTCCCCGGGTAGACGGCTCTCGGGAAATTACCCGAACATGGAGACCGATAGGAGCGGGTCGGCCTGTGTCGGGCACCTCGTTATCCGGCTATCCGGACTTCTCAGCGCCCGGATCATCCGGACGATACTCGACATTAAAGTTTCTCTCATACTATCAGCTCCTGTTAAGTCGAGAGTTTGGGTAAGCTTGTAAACAAGTCAGCAAACTGTCCCGGAGGCGCGCGCGGGCTCGCTGTGACGGTTCTACAAGATAACGTGTTTAGCTTTCAAGTTTAATTATGTATGTTACTTGTATTAGCTCATGCCAATCAAACTTCATATGTTTCTCGTTGTGTCTGACTTTGTAAAGACCTTATATGTCTACTACTTTTTACTTATCTTGATATTTGCAGTAGTGTTGGAAACAAAGACATAACAAATTGGCAACATGCATCCGATGCATGAAGAGGAATATACATTGGAAATACCCTGACTCATCTTTCCTGCAAACATCGTTTATTAAATAAATAATGTTCATCGAGCAGCAGAGCGCTTTCTTTGCAGACAGTTCGAGTTCTGTTTCAAACCATTAATTAAATTTTGTATTTAATATAAAATTGAATAAGTTTACATCTCCCACTTTAACTTGGCCAGCTTGCGGACTTCGATTGACAGGGTTCATTATTTACTGAGAAGCGAATTAATCGATAATTCAGAACAAATGACGCCGAGCTGCCACCGTCAGTTTTTCAATTATAATATAGAGATGTTTTTAATTAGTTATAACAGAAAACTACGATAGTGCTTTGTTAAATTAAATACGTGGCGTTAACGACGGTCTTTGAAGACAATCTCATTCCATATTTTCTTAAACAACGTCACTCGGCCCGTTGCTCTAACGGTATATTTTTATTAGCGAATTAATTTGCTAGCGCTCGACGACTACGAGTATTTGCATATAAATTATCACATTTAAACATTTTTGAAATATTCTAAATCCTGGTCTATATTTAACACAATGTATAGACACAGCGACCCTAATAGAAAAATGATATCTTGAGTTGCATTAAACTGTTTTATACTTTAATTGAAAGCAATCTGGCGCCGTGTGCTCAGCAAAAGATTTTTATTGTCCAAATAAAACACGTCGAAGCGCTCAAGTAAACAATGAAGAGCTACGTTATTACGAATATTTACATAAAACAAAATGGCGTCGCGTATGTACTCGTAAAACGATCACAAAGCAAATACACCAAAAACACTAATAAGGCAAATCTTTGTATCTTTGTACTAACGGAGAAAAGTTGTTAAATTTTTTTATTTCTTCTTATATTACGACATATTTATATTACACCAATGAGTAAAAAATTAAGTTCATACATTCAGGAGATGGTTTTATCACCTGGTAGAAACGGGCAAAATATTTTGAAAAAAATTCATTGTAAATATGCAAAGATTACATATAATATTCTTTGTCTAATACGTGTGAGGCCACACATAATGAAAGATAATTGTCGTAAGTTGCTCTCAGAGTTCTCCTTATCATTGGATTTGTATAAAAACACATGTCACAACTTTCTTAAGCCTTTTTTAATAAGTAGTCACAATAATTCTAACCTGTTCTATTCCTAATGCAGCCTTTAGTTAAATGATGTGAGACAATCTTATGTAGACAAATTATTTGAATAATAATGTGTGCAAGAAAACTAGACATTTTTGACGATATTAAACTGAAGAATCTTATGAAATCAATGAGAAATCTAATTTATTATTGTGATTAGCGTGAAACAGGTTGGTAATACGATGCAGAGTTATTTGTGGAAGTTTATTGGTTAATATTTTTTATAGCCTTGTCGATGCCCTTTTAAACTTGTTTTCTAACGCAGTTTGATGTTTATCAAATGTCTGTATTTATCACCGTCAATTATCATCAGGTATTTTTTAATTAAAATACTAGCTTTCGCCCGCGACTCCGTCCGACCAGAATAAAAATTAACAAAAGCAAGTAACCTATGTGTTCTTCCAGACTATCTTCTATATCTATGCCAAATATCATGGAGATCTCTTCAGCCGTTTAGGCTACAAACTCTAACAAACATCCATCGATCCATCCATCTTAACTTTCGCATTTATGATATTAGTTAGTAAGAAGTAAGATTGATAATTTAAACGAAAATTAGCAAAAGTGTTGAGTTCGGTAGAAATATTTAGTTTCTAAATGAAATAGAGGATAGCTAAAGTTCTATACACGCTTAATATTATAGTAAATGTGTCAAAGAGCAAGAATTACACATCTACAACAGTTAGAACACGTTAGTGTGAACATACCCTTCTGTTCCGGCGGCGGTGTGGGATGGGGGTGGCTTCCGGTGAGGAGGCTCCGCCGCGCGGCCGCGGGCGTCACTTCCTGTCGCCGAGCGCTGAAATTATACGCTGAAAACTTACACCTCCATAAAGGGCGCCGTCAACTGGTCCGCACTACTTTTAACGCTTTGAATGGAGCTCGTATTAGAGCAAATTGTCGAGAAAATATTTTATTTGTTCGTAGAAAATGGTTAAAGACGGTAACGGTTTTTTATTTTAGGTCTTTGATATAAAACACGGTGTAAAAAATCTAATGTTATGATTCAAAATAAATGTTGAAATTGATTTCAAATTTAGAAATAAAACATCCATATATCTGTTAGTCGAGTTGTTTGTAACTAGTGTAATGTATTCTAAAGGGAAATATTTGTGATAATAATGGTAATACTCAGCTAGTTAGCGTCGCGCCCGCATTTCCGTCAGCAGATAGCGGACAATGTCAAGGTGATTAGTGAAGGATAAGGCGGCCGCGGTAAAAGCTTCTCGGGAATCATTACGCGACGTCTCTGGCTGTCGTCACGATGACGCTATTAGCTATATATTAACTAAACGTGCTGATAATCTTCTAGTGGAAATATTATTTAATATAACTAGATCTCGATAAAGAGGTGTATATAGTGTTACAAAAAGGTATGTTATATAAATCTACAAAG
>DVQH01001173.1:0-14237 GCA_018231625.1 Papilio phestus | reverse complement strand
TGACGTCATATTTACACTATCAGGGCCTCTATCTACCACCGGTGGGACAGGCCCTCAGTATCTTACTTTAAAAAAATATGTATGTCAAAATGAATATTTCAGGTTGCCAAGGAGCTAGAAGTAAAGAAATTGGAAATTAATAATCTTGGTAATAATATAGAAACTAGAAAACAACAAATAACGCAGTTAGAGAAGATTGTGTTAACCTTGGAAGAGAAAGTTCACAAATCAAACTCGATAAGAAAAAAATGTGAAGAGAAAATCAATTTGCTAGAAACGAAAATTGGAATTTTCGAATCACATCAATATAAGGAAGGAGTTATTGCAAATTCAAAGAATCTAAATAAATTTTTAAAACTTCTTGAAGAGGAAATTGACACTCCGATGGATGTCCAAGACTTTCATAGTGAAGAAGGTACTAAAAACAGTATTACTTCTGATAAAGATCGTCACCACGAACGACGAACACCCAACGTGCTTGAACAAAAAGTGTTGCAAAAAAAATATACATTGACCGATAATGTAGTCAAAAAAGCCAACCTTACTCAGAAATGTGATTTATTCAACGGTGACCACTTAGATCGTAAAGAGGTTAATTCTAAAATTGATAATAATGGCCAGAAAACAAAAACATGCGGCTTGGATTCAGATACGGACGAAGTACCAAAACGAAAGGTTACTACTAATCATTTGCATGATAAAATATTATCAAGAAACTTACAAGCACTGTTGTATGGAAAGCATCTGACCGATAAAAAGGACAAAATGTTTGTTTTGGCTGGTCATAGACTTTAAATTGGCTTTTTTATTTTTTTGTATTTTCTTGTTTATATTCCCATGTAAATTTGTTCTAACTTTTTGATATATATTTTTTAAAGAGATGGCTTCTTTTTTATATAAATCGGGAAGGACCTGCTCTAAATCAACTAAGATCGTTAGGTCTTAAAGAAATAAAACCAAAGTATGAGGTACGGTAATGACTTTATTACTATAATTTGAATAGTATGGGTTTTAAAGGAGTAAGTATTTTTAACGTAAGTTTACAGAAAAAGAAAACCAAACGTAAACAAAATTACATCCCATTTTTAAAATCTGGAGGAAATTATAATGACGGATCAGACAACAGGGTGTTTTGGGATCCAGGACCCACGAGACGTAGAATTTGTCTTTCCAGCATAGCCTTTCGTCTCTCCAGCTGGGTGCGCACTTTGCCTTCCCTCTCCAGCTGCAAGCTCTGCATCAAGATGGCGCTCTCCAGCTGAAGCACCCTGGCCCGCTCCGTCTGCAGCGCCGACCGCGTGTCGTTTGCGTCTTGACATAGAGATGACACGACTTGCGATGTCTGAAGTAAAAATGTACCCGAGTTGTTTGTACGTATCATAGCATTTTGTACCAACTTTGTAACAAAGAATACCACACCGTTGCTTCGTCAAATTCTTTAGGCTCGTGCTGCTCCTCGAGGTGAGCGGCGAGGTCGCGGCGCGCACGTGTCACCTTGGCAAACATGTCCGCCGCGCGCTCGTACCGCTCCAGCATGAGGGCGCGGGACGCCGCCGCTGTCACCAGTGCAGACCGCTCGCGGCTAAGTGTCGCCACTTGCATTTGCATCTCTAGCAACTGTCGCAAACGGAGACAAAATGTGGGCGCTATCTCTTTTAATTCACACTAAGGGCTTACGCGATGTCCCAGATCTGGATATTACATAAAACAATAGTGAATGTAAAGTAGATACCGATAGAGTACTTTCTATAAAATAATTAACCAACCTCAGTTCTAAGATCCTGGTAAGGCGTATCCCTGGAGTAACAGTCGTAATTCCTCAAGCGCTTGACTTCAAGACGCAAAGCAGCTAATTGAGTCTCGTACTCTGACATACTTTGTTCCCTGTTAAACATATTAGACTATTCAAGTTCTACTACTTATATTACCATTAATAAGAATGGAATTTTCCTTACATTATCTTCTCATTTGCTCGCTGTTCATCGATAATGGATTGCAGTTTTGCTATTCTCTGTTCTCTGTCCAATAATTCAGTAGCCATTTTATTATCGTTATCACCTTCTATTTGCTGCAGAGTTAGATAATGATTGTAATATTATCATAAAAAAATGTGAAAATCACATCAAAGAAACTTGCTTTATTTAATTATCATATCTGAAAATCTCTTACGTTTTTCGTTTTAAGAGAGATTTATTTTTAGTTAAGAGAAGATAAGTGATATTAAGATTTAATATTAAAAGGTAAAACGTTTTCTTTTTTTATAAAAATACTAACAATGTCACACTTACCGCAATTCTGGATAAGGAATTTAAAAAGTTGTCTTTATCTGTGCGAGTTTGTCGCAGCTCCTCCTCAACCCTAACGAGTGCGGCACGCGTGTCTTGTAGCTCCTTCCAAATTTCAGTTTCCCCGTCTGACGGCTCGCCTTCTAAACAATTCACAAGAAATCAGTGTAGAGTATAATAGACAAAAGCTGAGGTTAGCCACGTGAAGTGAGTACTCTGGCAATCCTGTATCTAATATAGTACAACAAAATTGGACATACCTTTAGACGGCAGGTAGTCGAGACAATGATCTTTTTCTATGTTGAGGAGCTTAGTACATCGTTCTTGGATTACAGATAGCTGTTTCTCTAAATCTTTAACTCTATCTTGAAGTGCTGTTGCACGCGATTCAGCCTCCAAATGTGCTTTCTCCTGTAAAGAATCAGAAATGCTAAAAACGATTGAGTACAGGACCTTGATACTTTATGTCTATACCATTGAGACTATGTTTGCAAATTCAAAATAACCTATTCAACTTTTAAGATGGTATAGCACATAAAATGTTCATTCGTATTAATATTGAGTGAGATAACTCTATTAAAATAGTTACAAGCTTCGGAACCTTTTCTAATAACTTGGCCTGCAGCATATCAGCGCGATTCCTTTGTTTGCATTCCCGCTCGGAAACAGCGTTTTCAGTCAACTCCAGTTGCTCACGCAGCTCTTTAACTCTGCATGAAGATTTCTTGTTAAAATGTTGACATCATAGCAAACAGAATTTTTTAATAAGGATAAGATAACAACCGTAGTTCGAGAGCATCTCGCTGCTGTGACAATGCCTCGATGGTCATTTCTCCAGTTTTTGAGAGTTCAATCAATTTCTTCGATCGCGTATCGTAGCTTAGTTCACGATGACGATACTAATAGCAGAAAAATACAAAACTTATGTTAAAACGAGAAAGCTAAACTAAAATCATATTTAGATGTTAATGACGCCCCGTGTAGACTTTATAAATGTTATTGCCAAACTGTTTATTATGTTCTATTAAAATAGTGTTGATTACTAGTTGTTCCAATTCCTTCTGTTTGCGTTTCGCTGCATCAAGTTCCGTCTTTCCTTCCTTGACCTGCTTTTCCAAATTGACGATCCGACTTCGTGCGACGCGCAGCATGCTTTCCGCAGTCGATACTATTTCCCTTAAACTTTCTTTTGCTGATTTCTCTTTGTTCAGCTGCTCTTGTAATGCCTATTTTATAAAATTAAGTTTAGACAAAAAAAATTTAGTACCATAATTATGTAAATTTCTTTCCTACGGTCAAAATCCTCTGTGTTTGTAAATTTTATTTTTCAGTTGTATATATATTTATAATGATTACAAAGCGATCATTCTATTTTTGACATAACCTCATATTTGAATAGATCTTCCGTCTTTCCATCTTCATGTCCTTCGCCATCTTTTTTCGATTTTTCGTCAAGTTTATCTTGCAAAATTAAATTTTCATTTTGTAATCGTTCAACTTTCTTTATCAAATTTTCCCGGTCAAGCCAAGGCATTCTGAAAATAAATTCCATACGTAGTAAACAAAATTGACAATCTCAATTAATTTTCCATTGATTAGGTTAAAATAATTACTTAGCCACTTCAAATGACTGCTTAATTTTGGACCTAATATTTTCTGTTAACGTCACCACCAGTTTCTTTATATTCTCTGTTTGAGATTCAAATTCAGCGTTTTTGTTCTTCCATTCAGTGTTCTGGAAGTATTATAAAATTCAATTATTTATTATTATAAAGTTATCTATCATGGTATGTAGATATTTTGCGTGGATATCTCAACTAAATCTATTTTAAAACATACCCTTAGTCGTACAATTAAAGATACAATTTAGGTAACTAACTACTTTGCAATGAATATGTAATATCACTCACAGAATGTACGCTAAGTCGTTCAGGCCGAGCCTTGGAGCGCCAGAGCTGTAAGATCTCGTTGCGACGTATCATGATCTCCGAGTTCACTGCACGCACCTCGTCGGGGATCACAGTCAGCAGGGAATGGAGCCGTCGTAACATTTGTGGCCCTGGTAACAAATTATTTACGTTAAAACTCTTATCAGTAATTTATTTCAACTACTACACCATAAAAACTTGGCAGTGTTTGTCGCGATCATCCTATATGGAATTATACCGTCGAGATTTTTAAGAAACATTACTTAGTACATAAAAATAAACGTTTAAAAGGAAAATAGTTACCAAATCCCTCATTAATTTCCATGCTTCGTAAAGACGCTATGTCATTTCTTAACAGTAGAAGCAAATCATTTGCCGGCCAACCGGATATCGACAGCAGCCTAAGATCTCCGAGATTATTGTCGTTTATTCCACATCTTGCCTCTATCTCTTTCAATGATGCGTATGTCTCTATCAGCATATTCTGAAACAAGGGTACCCGGCTGTAAATCCATTCACAGAATCAAATACTATAAGTACACGCGATTTTACAAGCAATATACTGAAACCCAAATGTAGCAAACCTGATTCAAGCTGGGTTTCATCTTTTAACAATCGCTTTTAAAATTAACCTATATGTTAGCTTCGATATTATCCACTTTTAAGTTAATAAAGTATACAAATTTTTACTGGCAATAATACCAAGTCCCTTAAACAAAATCACACAATTTAATTAATCTTATTTCTCATTATTTTTGATCCTACCTGTTGGCTCATAACGTTCTTACGAAGCTTTATAAACTCTCTTCTCTTGCCGGCGTACGAACGCATGGTTTTCGAAATGACTGTCGGCGGCAAAAGTACATCTTTTTCTGAATATTAAAAAGTTAGTTTTTTAATAATTGAAGAATTCTTCACTTTTAAGACATCAATTTTATATACTTACATTATTTCATTCGACACAATGAAAGTATCAAAATAAACCAACCTGTCTCCGTCAAAGTTAAGTTTGCGTAATCATCTTCAGTATGGAAATGAACTGGTGATGACGGCCGCTTCTCATCTGCCTTCTTTGCCACCTTTACACAACAAATTCATAATGTTGAGACATATGGAACTATTAAGTTAAAACAAGGCGAGAAGAATTTGGAGAGAATAATTAAGTGACTGGCAAAGAAATTGTTAAAGAACAACTAAAACAAGCAAGACCTGCAGCATTAAAGGAAGAAGAAAAGGGTCTTAAATATATAGATAAAGATAGCTGATATAACTTGATATTATTAATTCTAAAGTTACTCATTATTATAATAAAACGATTAAATCACATACATTTGTAGGCGACATACTTCGATGTCTTTTCCCAGCAACAAGTTTTTTCTGTACATTCTGTCTCTGTAAAAGAAAACAACAGTCACTCTTAGTTCTGTTCGTTTTTCAATAACTTTTATCCCGAATGAACATCACGTATCTTGCATACCGAAGTTTAAAATAAGAACAGAAGGGTTTTGATTTAGGTGCATGCTGAGCAGATTCCCAGAAATACAATCATTCTCAACTAACGTGAAGAGCCGTGGCGTATAATTGATGGGTTAAAATTGTTACCTTTATAATTATAACAGGAAATTTCCTTGGTACATTTATAGGTTGTCAAACTTAATAATTAAAAATGTGTTTAAAAATGAAAAGAGCTGAAATTGATTTAAGATTATATTTTGGATAAACATATATACTATTTTGTGGACCAAGTTATTTACTGGGAATGGTTCAGAGTCAAATGTAATAGAATTCGTTTATTAATAAAAATATAGATAGATGAATATATAATTTATTTATCTTTCAGCTGCATTTTGCATCAGTATGCCATTGAAAGTGGATACATTAGCAATGATCCATCGTAATACAAAGTTGTCGGAGTTGTACACAGTATTAGTGGAGGCGGCGTGTCGCTCGCTCAGATTGCTGGAGAGTGTGCTGCTTGAACAACTAGGTATGGAAATTAATTTGCTTATTATTCAAAGTCTAATATGATTGAAATAATGTTAAACTATATTGGTGTCTAGATTTTTACATAGATGGAAGTCATAGATCTGAAAAAAGCTAAGGAAAAATAAGTCTAGTCTATTTAGTTTATTGTATGGGTCTTAACTTTAGAGTTTTCTGTATTTTAGGCCAAGAAGGTATTGGTGACGGAGCTGGATTACGTTTACCTGAAACATTCCATTATTTACCTGAACAGCTTGGACATTTCTTAACGCGAGTTGTTCCGAAAGCTATTCCCGATGAGAGCATGGGTATGTATATGTTTGGCATTTGAGTTGACTCAAGGGGTACTTATTTCCCTGATGTGCCAACTCGGGTACTGATTCGGCTTCGGGAACTTATTGAGTAATGTCGATTTGTTGATTGTAGAAAGGGAAAGGATGTACTTACATGAGCAATTAGCTCTGCCTACTAACAAGCCTATATTCCGACGAGGTAACGCATATACTACGTATGGTGGTCGACTTGTTAATCCTCACGAAGCCCTACCACTCCCCTCTACTGCGCCGCATGTGACAGTGGCATTAGTAAGGGGACGGTACACTTATCACCATTATATGCACGACAACTTTAATGATGATGGATGGGGTTGTGCCTATCGCTCAATGCAAACAATATTTTCTTGGTTCAGGTAATCTCGTTTTATTTGTTTATACTGTAATGTATAATATAAAATGTAAATTGTAACAGATCTTCGTTATATAGGAAGTCAGTCATCGCAGCATACAAAATAATTATTCTTTCTTTAATCAATTTTTACCTCAGGCGAAACTTTGTAAATTACATAATTTTCTGTTTTGTTGTAGATATCAAGGTTACAACACAACCAATATACCAACGCATAGAGAGATTCAAGAGTGTCTTGTGGACATTGGTGATAAACCAACCACATTTATTGGGTCTCGACAATGGATTGGCTCCACTGAGGTCATGTTTTGTCTGGAGACTCTCCTCGGAGTTCAGTCTAGGATAATATTTGCTAACACCGGAGCAGAGCTGCAGAGTTACACGCCGGAGTTGATACATCACTTCCAAACGCATGGCAGCCCTATTATGATTGGTGAGTTTTTTCTTTCATATTACGTAAAATAGTAAATTAATGTTGAAGAGATTTTTACAATAAATTTTAGACATTCTCGTTTTTCTAGAAATTTTACAGAAACGTACGTTTTAATTCTGTCATGTTGAATGTCACAATTATAATACTTAGAGACTTGGTAGTGAAACTATTTAACAAAGAAAACATCCCATATGTTTTTCATACAAGTTATGAAGAGAGAAATGGGGAGAGAGAGAGGGAGAGACAAAAAAGTAGCAGTTGGTATATTTCGTACGGATATCAATCGTTCGGATTGATATACTAAGAAAAAGAATTTAAATAAAATGAGGTGTGAACATGAGCTTATTTTCAACACTGTTTTGTTTCTAGGGGGCGGAGTATTAGCTCATACAATCTTAGGTATCGAATACAACTCTGAGAAGAACGAAACTCGGTACTTGATCCTGGACCCGCACTACACGGGCGCTGATGACGTCACGACTGTTGTTGGTAAAGGCTGGTGCGGCTGGAAGTCATCAGACTTTTGGAACAAAACCGCTCACTATAACCTCTGTTTGCCACAAACTAGACCTTGTATTTAGGTATAATTGTTTAATATGCATTTTTTGCTTTATTTACACTCTAAACTACATGGCTTTTAATGTTTAGTTACAAAGGAAACTTAAGTGCAACAGTTTAAATCTAACTTAAGGGCATTTTTAAAATTCTATTTTATCTTATGTTTATAGTTTATCTATTGGATGTCACGTCATGATTTCAGTATTCCATTCTCAAAAAAACAAGAAGTTGTGTTTGTTTCCCTCCAATAATATACTGAAATGCATATAGATGTTAGTTAAAGATAGAACATGCCTCTTATATCCACTTAGCAGAAGTGACTTGTGGCTCCGGGATGATGGATGTATTTTGAAGGAGGTCATTGAGGTCATTTTAATCATATCCAATTTAATATTATGGCACCATTATAAATTAAATTGCACTACTTATTATCTAAATATAATACAAATGGAGAAAATATTGAGTTGCATAATATTAAGTTTGTTTAATGTGTATTTTAATATGGAGACAACAGAAATGTAAGTTAAATGAAATTGTTATATTTTATACCGATTAAAAATTATAATTTGGAGTTATGTTTTTTATTTTATTTTATGACCGAAAAAGATTCGCTAACGACGAGAAAAATTTAAACCTTAGTCAGTTGTTTTCATTTTTAATTCGGAGAAAATAAAATTGCATTCAAAAGTTAAATTAAAAAAAAAAAAGAGAAATTATACAGAAAAGGAAGAAACTCTCAAATTATATTCCTTTTCTCTCCAAATGTTACTCTAGTGATTTGTATAAAATAACATATTGTGTGGCGCAAAAAATTAGGAAAGTAGGAACTCTCAAATGATTTTCATTAAAAAATTGTAGTGTGCGGGCTAACTAACTGCAGTAAACATCGGTAAAGAAACGTTATTAGTTCAAAAAATGTAAATGAGATTAAACTGACTTTCGTGAGACATCATCAAAAACGAATTAAAATCGGCCAATGGGACTAGTCGGTGTCGTCACCGGAAGATTATACGTGAGTTGAGCCGTTATTAATTTGTTTTATAAGAGAGATGTTGATCATAAAAAAAAAACTAAATCAAGCTCATTTATTTTATTTACACCAATCTGTACACAAAAGGTACACCCTTAGTTCTTACAACATACCATTATATACAACAAAATCACAGAGTTCTAAGTTGAGACGAATCTATAAGCTAAACTATTACACTGGTACATAAATACATGAAGCTTACACCTTCAGTTATAATTGAGCAGTAGAACTGTACAGTTCAATCTAAGTAGACAAAATTTTAACTGTCAGTTGAGCTATAGTTTTCAGTATTGCCTATACACATCAGTTTCACTGTACAGTTTGATTGTGTGAAGGTGTTTAGCGCAATATAATGTACTAAAAGTGTTTAACTATAAGCACGGCAGATATTAACAAAATTGTACTTTAAGTCACGGCGGTTAAATAACGGAAATATTGTTATACATAAGGTACAGTTCAAATACATTTTATTGAAATATATTTAAGCCTGTGTTCACTTTTGAAACGCAAGTCAGAATACCGTATTTACTTGTCGAAACACTTGTACAAAAATAATCTTACATATATTAAAAATTAAGATAACAGTACATTTGTACAAGCTTTTCCGCTTGTAACCAAGATTATATTGTCATACCTACAATAACATCAAGTAGCCTAAAAGGCACTTTTTTTAATATCTTTCATCACTATGAATAATCAGGTTTTTGTGACGGCACGCAGTTGCCATCAAAGGGTCAAAAGATAAAATTAATTAAATAAATACAAGAACTTATTGAAAAATTGAACTTTCAAGATTTGATTTCCCCCATCCGTGTTGAAAAGAATCACTTCTTTCAAATTAAATTCTCCAAATTCTGTGAAATACACAAGCGATATTAAGGTAGGGTTTCACTGCACAGGTAACAAGTCTTGTGAGACAGTGAAACCCAATAAATTGTATAGCTACCAATTGTAATAATGAGAAATTATTACTATGGCTAGTATAAGTAAAACTGAAATCAAACTAGTTAAATAACTAACTACTGTTATTTTCATGGAAAAAGTACAGTGTTAATATCTTTGTACTTTAAAAAATACAAAATTAAGGACTTGTCTCCCACCAAATTGTAAATTGTCTGTTATCAATCCAACGTGTAAAATATGTGATGGAAATATCGGATTTTGTTACTATATTTGACAGTGACGTCATTATTAAGTGGTGGGTCAGGCCCTTATGTAATCAGTTTTTTTAGAAAAATAGTCAAATTTAATAACAAATATGAATAACAATCCTTTATATTTATATGGTTACAGGTGAAAATTCACATAGTAATACTTAAACAATAACAATTGTGTACACGGTGGCTTATAAATTATATCTCAACAATTAAAAAATAAGTTAGTTAAATAAAAAAACGATAAAGTGGAGTTTGGTCGTAGATCACATTTGCTTTAGAGAATCTCCAAATCGCAATGTCGTATTTGTGGAAACTTTTTCTGTAAAAAGCATAATTTTATTATTTTCATACAGTTACATAGTCACATACATAAAACATACAGTATTTCTAAAACATTTTAAATCTCTTCTTCTTGCTTCAATATAACACTCGGTAATAATTAAAAATTCAAACTGCAAGAGTCGTTAATTGTTCACTAAGGGAGCATCTAACTGTAGACATACTTTAATAATTACCAATTACCAATCTGAGCGTGGTATAGTGGCAGTTTGCCTTTAATCAAAACTAAACGATATCCTCGTAATGTTTGTGTTATAAAAGCGAAATTAAATAGCTTATTGATGGTAATTTAAAAAATTACCCTTAATTTCAACTCTATCCTGTCAATCTCTCCGCCCAACATGTCCACAATATTCTCGCCGTGTTTCAGAAGGAATGCTTCTACGTTGTCTATGGTCTCGATTTTCTTTATATCCTGAAACATTACATTTTTAAACAATTCATATACGAATATTTAAATTACATTTTGTAATGTAATGATATAATTTACCTCTAGCAAAGAATTTAAATCGTGTTTCTCTAAATACGATCGTGTCAAAGCTCGACCGTCGAAATCAACTTCGGCCTACAAAACAAATAAAAACATTATTTTCAAATTAAAGTTAATAAAATATAGACGGATTGCGTGAAAGGTGACATAATCAAAAGGATGACTGAGAAGATAGAGTTATGTGGAGGACAAAAACCTGTCGGGCCGACCCTACGGGAGTAGGATAAAGACAAAGAAGATGATGTTGATGAAAACATATGAGAACAATCGTATTTCAATATTATTGTTATTTTAAGAAAGCAGTGGAAAGTAATATAATACTTACTTTATATCTTATCAAGTTGCTTCCTATATCTATCCCTTTCACATCATGAATAGCTCTGATCATAAAATCTCTTTCAAGTACACTATTTATTTCATCTAACTGTTCCTGTGGAATGGATCTGAAATCATTTACAATTAAGATATCGTTCTTTTAGTTTTTTTTTCAATAAAATAATTTATGTAGTGCTACGAGTATTTCTGGGCCGGTAAGATTTATACCTGCATAGAAATAAAAATAAAACATTTGTGATCCTTTTTGACATTGGAAGGATTTAGTCATTACCAGATCACTATACGTCCTGAGGGGTTCGGAGCCTACCTAAAATTAGGGAAGACTAGGCTACATTCAACCATACTGGTGCACAGCGGGCTGGTTGATGTCACTCATATCTTTCCTATACATTAGATTGATCAATAGACACAGATCATAGTTTAGTCCAGAGGTTCCCAACTTTTTTTGTACTCTAGAGGACATTCTAAAATATCGGTCGAGTATAGCAGGCACTACCTATTTTTAATTGACCACCTCCCTCCATAAATACTCATTTTCCCATCGTTTGTTGTCAAACAAACAAACATCCTGCGAGCGCTATAGTGCCCGCTGCAAGACTTTGGGAACCTCTGGTCTAGTCAGATCAAACAATTAATGCTCGAGAGTTAGTGAGCTATCTTAATTTAATTTGATATATGTGCGGGTTAGTAAGGTAGTAGATGTTGCGAAGTACCTGCCGACGAGCGCGCCCACATTGCTGAGTATGATGAAGGAGGCGACGCCGCCGAGGATGGTGCCGACCAGGATGCTGCCCACGGCGTCGAACAGCGGGTTGCCGGAGTACTGCGACATCGCCATGCAGCTCGCCGCCACCACCACGCCCGCCACCGCTGCCGTGTCCTCCAGCAACACCACGTTCACCGACGGATCCGAGCTGCGCATCACTGGCCACACCAACATTACTTCATCACCACCTCACTGTACGTCCCCAAAGAGGGACTCGCACTCTACCCTAAAGGAGTAACTAGGCCAGTCAAACACGCTGGCCCACTGCGGGTTGGTTGACTTCCCACATATCTTTGAATTTATTCGCCGATATGTGCAGGTTGCATCCCGATGTTTTCCTTCACCGTAAGAACGTTGGGTAAATTATGTATATATGAAAAGTCGTAAAATCGAAAATCACATTGGTGCACGGCGGGATTCGAACCCAAGACCTGTAAATTACAAGTCAAGTGCTTAAACCACTGAGACACCGACGCTCTTACTCTCGAACATTACGTACTAACACATAAAAAGTGTTGTGCGATTATCGATTGTTGCGCCATTCAATTGTTTTGCTCAACTATAAATCGATAGTGTGCGCATATCCATATAAGCTGATACAATTCAAAGCGCGACTAAACGGTTGAACGATAGTTTAGTCAATGTTGTGCGCATGTTCTAACGCCGCAAATAACGAGTGGTGCGAAGCGTAGCACAGTGGGCTAAAATATCGGCTTACGTAGTCATTTTCGTCTGATATTTTGGATGCCTATATTAGCCGAGTTTTTAACCCACGTGTTACGTGACCGCGGCAAGTAATTGTTCATATTGAGTCTCGGGCGCGAAGTATCAAACACATTTATTTGTACATAAAAATAAAAATAGACCAAACTCAGTCTAACTATATGTTTTTATAAATCTAACTGGTCGATCGCGAATACGTAGTAGGTGCAAGCTAACCTGAGTTTAGTTTAACACACTCAACTTGCTTGATTTCACGCTTCGACTGAAAATGGTAGTATTATAGTTTTTTTAGTTACATAACTTATAATAGAAAAATGCATTTAAATAACCTTACCATATTCCCTTAAGGACATGTTGGCTTCTTTCGCGCCTTTTCTTATCGCGCTTAGGGCAACCATCAGTGTTGCACCTTCTGATACTACAGCTCCTCCAAGAACGAAATAAGCCTACGAATATTTGCATTAAAATTTTTGTTACTTAATTAATTTTAAATGATTGACTGATTGCAGATTTAAAATCTTAATACTACAACTATATAAAATTTAATGTATAATTACCCAGAAAAAATCATGAAGTGGCTGTGGATCCATTATGCCTGTAACTCCATGATAAAATGACAAGCCACTTCCCACACAGAATATTCCCACTCCGGAGATTAGAGAAGAAACATATCTCATATTTGTGTAACCATAGGGATGGTCTGGATCTGCTATCTGAAACAATACATACAAAATTTTAACACTTTCTATAATACTACAATTAATTGAACTTACAAAGCAAAGCGCTGGTTTATTTATGATAATCACATTGGTAGCAGTCTATATGTTAAGAAGCTTTTAATTCAACCAATGTCAAAGTATTTTTTTTACAATCTTTAATTAATATCTTAACAGTGTTAAGTAGGTAAAATTAAATTGAAGTAAATAATAATTGATAGAATTTACTTACCTGGACTGATTTATGTATTCCATAAGCAAGTATTAGTTGATTGACTGTGTCTGCGAGGGAATGTATGCACTCTGAGAACAAACTGTGTGACCCTGTGTAGAACCAAGCGCAGAGTTTAAACAGAAAATTACACCCATTACTGTAACAAAACAACATGATTAGCACTTTAACACCAACAGTACTTCAAGTTGTAAGCCAACATAACATTTTGATTTAGTGATAAAATTAAAAAAGAAAAAGTATTACAGACATTCCACAACTTTACATATATTTAAAATCCCTTTTTCAATTGCTATTTCTACAAGAAATGTATGAACTATTTCCACTTGAGCAGCCATAACTTGATGAAACATGAGTATAGAGTGCTTGTAACTTACATTCCTATTGCAGTAAGTACCACTCGTCCTGATCTTGTCTTCAAACCTAATTCCTCACCTTGTTTTAATCTTTTATCACTCATTTCCCTTCTATAATTACGTAATCGTCTTTTAACAGTGAAAACATCTGTAATAAAAAATTTGTTTGGAAATTCCTGTTATTAAAGAAAACCTTATGATAAATTGTTAAGAAAGAATAC